>CM075013.1:24624813-24644921 GCA_037576675.1 Pangasius sanitwongsei | reverse complement strand
CACCGACTGCACCCCAGACCTCCTCGACATCCCAACATCAGCGCCTGACCTCACTAATGCTCTTGTAGCTGAATGAATACAAATCCACTGCAGTTAATTCAATTCATAATGACAAAAGAACATTCAAAGTTTGCATAAATTAAATGCGGTTTGCATATAATGTGTAAAGCACTGATCTCTTTCTCTCTTTCTTTCATTCTGTTTCTCTCTTACAAACACACACACACACACACAAAATTCTGTCCACAAACCAAAATGAATAGGCTGTATTGCTGCGGGAATTTGGACTAGTGCCAGTGTTGCCTCTTCAGCTTTGGTCAGGCTGTCACAACATCACACACACACACACACACACACACACACAGAATATTGGTTACTGTCAGTGTTATGATCAGCCTAGCTGATAAGTTGAAGGTGAAAAACAGCTGGAGGAGGACACAATGAGGTCACTCTCCCTCTCTCTTACCTTTACACACACACACACACTTTAGATTTCTATCCCTGTTTCTGTGTCATTATAATTTATTATCATTAATTTTACTACCATTTTTGTCATGATGTTTGTGTCTGAACAAACACGTTTAACTACATTCACTGTGACTGTGAGCTGATATTTAGTGTAAGCTACTTGCTCATACACTATCAAGGGTAAATGATAACAGATAAGGGAACGCGAGGTCACGTGAAAGACATGCGCAGGGTCACTGGCCACAAGGAAAATCGAATTAGACTACTATTAAAGTTTGTTTACATCATGAAATAAAAGAAAACAATCACAGGAACTTCTGACAATTCCCATGACTTAAGTACGTTTTTAGTTTAGCAACTGTCAAGGACAGTTATGTACTGGAATTTGCAGCGCTTCTTTTCCAGGACCTTATAGGTTTTCCGGGACCCATAGGGGACAGGGAGCAGCAAGACATTTCAGGCATACCTACAAGACCTAAAATTCAACCTCCGCCTCAATAACCCATTTACGTCTGCATTATTATCCATTGTCATTGCAGCAAAGCTCTTTTCACCTCATCACCCGATATTGTGCAGAGAATTGCAGTGAATCAAATAAGTCACTGTGAGCAGAAAAAAGCAGAGAATAGCTCAGCCTTAAGTAAACTAGAAGCACACATCCCCAGGCAGTGGCCAATTAGATACGTGTATGTGCCATGGCAAAGGTTGCTTGCTTTTAGTTAAAAAAGCCCCCCAAAGCAGCCAACTGTTGGCAAAAGAATCATTTCGCTGTGCAGTGTTAATGTACTGTTCTTAGACCCATAAGGATAGAAAATCAAACACACACTTGAACACACACGCGCACACAAACCAAGATGAACAGGCTGGTGTTAGAGGGCTGATATCAGATTGGCGCCTTCTGTGCTCTGTGCTCACACACAAAGAGACAACATTTCTGATTTTTTGTTAGCGTAAGTTGTGTAGCTCCAGTTCAATTCACAGCAATTACTAGAGATGGGCAAATTATTATTCAAACTATTCAAATCGGAACGAAAACACAAATAATTGCTCCAAACAGTTACTCCTGCACCTGGTGTAAAATAAAAAGCTTTGGCTCTGATGTGAATTCAGCTTAATCTTCAAACTTGACATTATTAATTGAATTCATTTAATTAAGAAATTACTGTTTTTTCCCCCTATAGTCCGACTTTATTTTGAATAACTGAATAACTGCTAAGTCGACAGAAACATCTATTAAGTCCATCATCATCTTGAACACTTCACTGAGTTTGAATAAAATGCTGCACAGTTGTGCTGGGTAACACAGTTTTGTCATGCTTTTGGGTTGTTCAGCTTCCTGAGGTTTTTTTTTTTTGTTCAGGCAATATGCAAAATCAAATACTGCAGCAAAGAGCGAGGCGTCCTTACTTCACACCTTACTTCACTTGTACAAATTTACATGGAAATTTAAAAACATTTCTCTAAGAGCATTAATATTCGCACTTTCTAATCCATTACAAAGTGATAGACAAGAATAACGAGTCACTCCACAATATTATAATGTCGATGAAGTTTACTGGGTTTTGCTGACAGCAATTTGCAGCAATCTCAAAACGGCTATAATAAAAAATAAACTCTATAAATTAGAGTTAGAAAAGCTAGGCTAACATATAGGGGATATAATCAAACCGTTTTTCATGTTTTATAATCGAAAACATACCAAAGTTTCGTACATTGTGCAACCCTAATCCCTAGTTACCAATTAATTACCAATTTGTTACTAACTAATTACCTAGTTACTAATTCCATAACTACCGCATTCCTCTCCGCTCTTAGTATCATTTGTGGAGCTTTCTCCTGCACCTTTTCTCTCAATGACATGACACAAGTTTGAGAAATCACAACAGCAGCAACGATTTCCCCAACAGCTCATGTGTGAGTGTGAAAACATGAATAGCTCCAGAGAGTAGCCAGTACACGTGAGGCTGCATGGTTTCTGGAAGGTTTCATAGAGGGACATACCATTCAAGTTTCCCCACAGTCCAAAATTTGCAAACATCCTCAGAGTCTTTGTGCGAATCCATGCAATCCAAGCGCCGCCCCACCGGGATAGATTGGCATGTGTCGGCCATATTGTTTGCAAATGTCAAAATTATTGAGATTCAGATTCTGTTTGGTATTTGGTCACCAATACTCTGAAGATATGCCAAGAACATCCTAGGAGTAATTCACAAAAGTATGTTTTGGATATTATGCAAATGAGCTCAAAATCCAAGTGGTCAGAGCTTAACGGTTTGTGAGGCTGTTGTTGTTTTTATGGGAGAACCCAATGATTCAGGCAAAGAAAACTGTAGTATGACTTACTGTTCATGAGATACGGTGAGATAAGAGGAGGAAGAAGAAGAGGTAAAGGAGGACGATGAAGAAAAGGAAGAAGACAATGAACAAGATTA
The DNA here is from genome assembly GCA_037576675.1 of Pangasius sanitwongsei. NCBI lineage: Eukaryota > Metazoa > Chordata > Actinopteri > Siluriformes > Pangasiidae > Pangasius > Pangasius sanitwongsei. The sequence goes on along the minus strand of CM075013.1, from coordinate 24,642,021 downwards.
TGAGGAGGAAGACAAAGAAGAGGAGGATGACGGAGAAGAAGAACATCAGCAGATTGACAAAGAAAATGGGAGAGGTGGCGGAATGGCAAAGAAGAAAGAGAGGAGGAGGACGACAACAAAGAGGAGAAGGACAATAAAGAAGAGAAAGAGGACCAGGAAGAAGAGGAAGTGGAAGAGGAAGAGGATAAAAAGAAGAAAGGGAGAGAGGAAGAATACAACGAGCAGGAAGAGGATGGCAAAGAAGAGAAAGAGGATGAAGAAGAAAGAAGAAAGAGAAGGAGGATGACAAAGTAGAGGAAGATGAGTAGGACGATAAAGAAGAGGAAGAAGAGGAAGACAAAGAAGAAGAGGGGGAAGATGACGAAGAAGAAGAAGAAGAAGAAGAAGAAGAAGAGGAAAAGAAGAAACCTAGCAACAATCCTAGGAATAGTAGGAAAAAAAAAACCTCACACTCCAAAACTGAATAGATTCCAAAAAATACGATCACTGCATAAAGCTGCATTCAATAGAATAGACTTTAAAAACACTATAAAACGTTTATCAGTGCATGAAAATATCCATAAACAATAACCTTAAGTGCAAAAGTCCAATTAACCAACCCTATTGTTCCCAGTCTTCCTATTACAATCCATATCACACTCCATCACACTATCAGTCCCTAAACTACACCACTACAACAGCATGGTAGACAGCTAGACCGAAGGCTAATCACAAACATGTGTAACATAACGTAAATTGCAAGACGTTGCTACTTTTTACTGATTTGATAAATAAACATTTATTACTGAGTTATCACTTTAAACATCATTTTCATGAGTGCTAAAGTACTGCATATGAATTAGGAATTGTAATGAATAATTAGTCTCAGTTTGTGCTCTAAAAAGGCCAGCAGTGCCAATGTCATGACAAAACAGTCTAATTTGGATGGAATAAAGTTTTTATGAACATTACAAAGAGTCAGTCATTCACGGAATTTAATAACCCACTCTGAACGCTTTCCTTCACATGCACTTGTCAAAGGCGTGGGCAGTTATCATTATCCTTACTGAACATTTTTCACGTTAAACACTGACTTGTGTGCCACAGTGTCTCTCACAGTGTCCTGAGGCTCAGTTCATTATCTGTGGACGGGAAATTATTCCATCTAAAGCTAATCTCTGTAGCAGACACTACTGCTGCATAACAATTCATTTATCTGATTTATGTAACACACATATGACGAATACACAAGTATGTTTAGTGTAACTGATATGATACCCCTAAATAAGCTTGTGTGAGATGTATGGGCATAGCCAATACAACAATATGGAATGCCCTGAAAAAGAAAGAAACCACTGGTGTACTAACAATCAGACATCCAACAGGCTGGCCACAGAAAACAACAGCAGTTGATGTGAAGAAAAACCCAACAACAACAGTCAGTGACATCTCCAACAACCTCCACAGGGAAGGGGTGAAGGTACGACAATCCATCTTTCGAAGAAGACTTTGAGAGCAGAAATATAGAGGTCATACCACAAGATGCAAACCACTCATCAGCAGGAAGAATCGGAAGGCCAGATTCACAAAGAAATACAGAGATGATCCACAAAAGCTCTGGAGTGAAGATTAAACTCTACCAAAGTGGTGGAAAGGCCAAAGTGTGGAGAACGAAAGGATCTGCTCATGATCCAAAACATACACGCCCATCGGGCAAGCACAGTGGAGGTAGTGTCATGGCTTGGGCTTGCATGGCTGGAACAGGCTGACTAATGTTTACTGGTGATGGAACTCATGATGATAGCAGCAGAATGGATTCACAAGTCTACAGAAACGTTCTGTCTGCCAGTTTATGGAGAAATGCATCCAATCTAATTGGGAGGAACCCAAAACACACTGCCAATACAACAAAGTACTAAACACAGGGCAATTCTTGATAAAAAATCATTTAAAAAAAAGACTCTCATTAAACCTAAAATGGTAGAAATGCTTGTTTTCATGTTCTGGGTGATTAAGTAGTTTATTGTGATATTTTAAAATGAAAAAAAAAAATGATCAGGGAAAAATCAATACCACACAAGCCTAGCCCTAATGAATTATGCAGATTACCTGATATTTTATAAACATAATTTGTCCTCATTAATACTGCATTAATATCAAGATATACTTGTTTTGAAAGTCTTTATTTTTCTGTTTCTCTCCTCTGGTTCTGTTCTTTGTATAAACCTAAACTCACAAATGAGCATTCAGGTAAAATGAGCCAGAAAATATTGAGCTATATTTAGCGCAACTCAGGCCTGATGAATGGTACTGCCTTAAGACTGTGCATCAGTATGGTAATATCCTGAATATACAGTTTATACCGTATCCCAAGGCAATTAATCTAACTTCCCCATTTACATTTGAAGCAGTTACTCTCATTAAAAACACATCTTGCTTGGAATAAGTATAACCCAAATATTCATACCAAGTTTTCTCGTGCTCTTCAAGTGAAAAGTATGAAGAACTATAATTAGTCACTAGACTGATATCCATTGCTTGGCCCTGTGTTAGTGTCATTAAACTTACCTTACGCTATCACAAGACATATCACAGCCTTTCACAGTAAGACCTCTGGCACTATTTTTATAGCAAAGTTCTTATTAGAACACGTGCAAATAGTAAAGCTTAAAGGACCGTGTTGTTTGGGATGGTGTGTATAGATACTGCACTACAAACAAGAGTCACTCGAAGAGAAAACAGCACAATTTTGGGCCACAGTAGTAGTAGTTATCATGGTATCTGTATATATCACCACATAATGTGATGACCTTTTAGCTTTAAAGAACTGTAATTATAGACAGATATCTTTGTCATTTTTTGTTCGTCCCCTACTGAACAAAAAAAATAACTGAACAATGCTTTATTGGTGGATAAAAAAAATAAATAGTGGGCTCCCGAGTGGCACAACAGAAAAGCGTTTACCCTATCGTCAGGAAATTGCAGGCCCAGCGATGCCACAGCTATCTGTGGCCGAGTGCCAAGGGAGCCAATTAGCTGTGCTCTCTGGAAGGGAAGGGCATATGCTCTCGTCTGTCAATCACAGTGACGCTAGCCAATTGTGGCCATCTGTAAGCTTATGTATGTGGAAGAGAGCAGAGATATATATGCATTGTGACACAATGCAAACATGTGACACCGTGGAAATCAGCATTCTGTTAATTAAGCATGTAATGCAGTAATAATAATCTATAATAGAGAGCACTCTGGTCATGTGATCACTTTCTTTTGTGGAGATCTGCGCTTGTTCCGTGACTGATTGCTCCGAACTGAAACGACCAACATGCATTATATGTTATACGGCTACATGACCACATTATAATCTGGCCGTGGGAATCTGGCATTTTAGCTGGCTTTGGGGCTCTATTTCTGCTGTGGAGCTCATTATTTTTCAGTCGATCATTTTGAGTCCCCAAGTGAGACATCTTTGTTTATGTCAATATATTTATAAAAATACAGTCTTACATGTCATTTTGTGGATATAGACATCAGTGTGTTCTAATAACTGCTATGAGAAGTCATTAAAAGCTAATGAGCAATATTCCGCCTCTATAACTCATAACAACATCAGTTTAATTATTTACTGACCAATGACAGCACTTGACAGGTGAGCGTAAACAAATGAACAACGGCTCATTTTCTTCGATGTTGAATAATAAATTAGTAACACCCACAGCTTTTGCAATTTTTAAGGTGATATTACTGTTTTATAATTTTGCCATATTGCCCACCCTACCACTGCAAAAGGAAATGGCTATCCATTTCCATAATTTTCCTTTTCTAATGTAGAAACAAATAATAATTATAACCAAATGCATGTATCTTGAAAACAGGGCATAAAGGGTCACACTGGACTTCATTTAACAGGAAGTGAAGCTAACCCGACTCATGCCGACCCTGGAGACCAAGATTCTCTTCCATGCACACGAAGCCATCAAACTCGGTGGCCTGAATCCAGTCCCCAAGAGCAAAAAAAAAATCCATCACACTGCTCATTTTTTATTTATGGATCAAGCTATAGAGGCTCTGACAACAGTCAACCTTTCAGGAATCAGAGGAGATCATGAGTCCTGAGGTTTTCAATTAGCCACACAAGATTTTTCTGTGCAATTTCACCATTGCATCTGATCACGAACACTGAAGTACAGACAGCTTCTCGAGACATTCCTGTCAAAAGAAAACCAAATATATATATTTTCTTGTAATCCACAAAGATATTTTTAGTCGTTAAGGCCTCGAATAAAACGTAAATGAATGTTGGCGCCACTATTTCAATTCCTTACTGACGAAATGGTAAAGGGGAATTCCTTCAAGGGTCAACCATACCATGAAAATATACAGTACAGCTGTGAGCACAGAAGAAAAAAAAAATATTTGAAACTTTAAGAATCACCCCATTAGGTTTATATTTAACTGCTTTGCTTAGCTTTTAGAAGAAATTGCACCATTTCTCTCTCACTTCCCTTAGAAATCTACAAAATAAAAAGATCTATACTTTTTGAAAAGGTCACCTCCCAAAACCCTCCATCAATTTGAGTTTACAAGCAAAGGGCTGAAGAATATCTACAGAGTGTATATAAATATCGTATAAATATTGATCTGAATTTGTCCGGGAATATCACATGACCGAGGATGCATTGATGTGAGACACTGATGTTGGAAATGCCCTGTATTAGTGCTCGATAACTGAGGCAAGTAAAGCAGGGCTTAACAAAAATATCACTTTACATTAATTTAATATACAAGAAGCTAAAAAAAACATGTCTTTAATTAAGGAATGAGCCCACTCAATCTGTCCATCAAGGTAAACTCCCCCTGCGGTGAAAGGAACCAATCAATGCGAGGCAATTTCCAGGGTAACTAAATCTCTGTTCAGCGAAATGCAATCAGTTAAACAAGAGGAAGCCACTCTCCTATTGTCAGTGTGTTAAACACTCGGCGAAAACTGCAGCCGCGACTCAATTAAACACATTAAGGTGTCATAATCTGCAGTAAGCAATTAGTGAACAACAATGCAGCAACAAACCATGAGAAGAAATACTCCTGATGTTAAATGCTGCCTGTTGTCCCTGGAGACAACAGTTCGCTGCCTATTGTCACAGGGGCTTAAAGTCACAGAGAAGCCAGTGTTGTTCTGCTGGCCATAATACGCAGGAGTGGATAATTCACTAGCCTGGGGATCTGGGACGAGCAAATTTTTTTGACTAGGTTAAAGATGAAGATTTTCGTTTTCTGACTGACATTTAAATCGTCCGACTTGACAGCCATCGGGACAGTTGGACTCTTATCATCAATTCCAGATACTAGCATCAATCATCGTAAGCCTAAAACAGGGGTGTCATTAGAACATCACACCACTGGTGCTATTTGGGAGCTTATACGCTTGATACCACCAGTTGATGAATCATAATCGTCATATCGCCCAGGTCTACTAAAAACTGTGCCTGCTTTAGCTGTTTAAGCTTTAACTGAGAAAAAATCAGTCATCTTTTCACAAGATCGAGGTTATGTAGTCTGGCTATGTTAAACTCGACTATAGCACTAACCAATCCTATGTGCGGCCATTAAAAAAAAAATCGAACCTGATGATTCGTTCAACAGCAAAAATTCTGCACCAGATTTACAGAAACAGCTGCTGTCTAACAATTAAGACTGATAAGGTAATCAGATCTTTACACCCAACAGATGGTGTGAACGTTTCACGCCAGTGAGGATGTTTGTTTCCCTATAGGATAAACTTCAGTACCACTGTTACTGAGACATGTGCATGCACACCAAAGTATATATAAAATTATAGTCGGCATTCATGCATACATCTGTTTTACATCAAAAAGCGTCCATTTTAAGAATATGTTCCGCAACATTCATTTTGAAAATACTCTGTATTTTCAGGATGGCATTCATTGACTGGAGCAGTAAAGTCAAGAAACTGATGTTTTTGCACTATAATTATGAAATATTGAGGCATCCAATTACATTTTAACAGATATTTAGACATGAAAGGTTATTGCAATAATTATATTTAGAGAAATACCCAGCAAACATACACGAGGCGTGTGAAAGCGTATGTAACATCCACTTTGAGGGTTCAGTGAAACAGTCCATTTCTCCTCATATGATCATATAAACATCCAACCAGGTTCGGAAAGAAAATTACTCATTTTTGGATACTATTCACTGTTTTGGCAATTTATTTCTCCTTGGCTAATGCTCAAGAACTGCTCCACTAATCCTGCCTAAACTTTCAGCAAAATGCAGAGCTAAAGTTCACAGCGACAAAAAAGAAAGAAGGGCTTCTTTTTTTTTTTTGTTTTTTTTTGTTTTTTGTTTTTTTGGTTACCTCGAAAGAGAAAGGCTTTGCTGCTGTTGTGAAGTCCTGCGGTTTGGCTTATTCCATGTGTAGCATTGGCCAAATCCAACTCTCTGATCAGATCAACCTGAAAATCAGCATCTAATCCAAACACTACACACACACACACACACACACACAGACAGACAGAGAGAGAGAGTACTCGTTAAACACATTAAATTATATGTGTTAGACAGCTGATGGTCACAATATTCACTTTAACAGTTTATTCATTTAGAAATTGACCTGTTAAGTATTTTAGAAAAAAAATACATTAAGCCAAGATGATTAGACGTAATAAACAATGTCAAGATGAAAGAAAACAAATACCTGAGATCATAATTATCAGAATTATGAATAACACCTGACATGCCTTTACAGCCTGAACATGGCACTAAATGTGGTGGTAGTTATTAACATTGTTTATGAGGTTTATTGGTATAGTTTATTTTATGTTTACTGATACAGACTACAGATGCTGATGCTGATGGTGCTGATGGTGCTGATGCTGGTCCGTGGTCTGTACTCTGAGACAGAAAAGGCAGCCGCCCAAACTCTCTCCTATTTCTTTCTCCTCCACGCAAATACCTGGAATCTTATATCTCAGCCATTATGCATATCCTACCTGCTGCAATCGCGACCAAAGCCGGTAAAAGCATTGCCATAACAGCCATTTCCATGAGCTTTTATCCTCCTGCTGTAAGGTTAGAAATCCAGACCCGGCACTTAGAGCCGCTCCGAGCCGCAGCCGTGAGACTCTGAAGCGCGAGCAGCCGCGCTCGCGGGAGTTTTATCACCCAAACGGCTGTTCAGTAGACACTGGATTGTGATTGGCTGTAAATCGTAGCCGACAACCAATGAAAATAGCCACAAAGGCGGGGTTTATGGGACCTAAAGTCTGCGCATGGATATAGTGGTTTTCCCCCTCAATTAGCAATCTGAATAGGGTTGGAATGAAAATGGTTTTCTGATGGTCAATGTGTCATTTGGCAGAATTACTGTTTGGGCCACTGTTTTGTATCAGCAAATTCGGTGAGATTTATCCCTAAATTTCTGTATTGCCCAGTGAATGGTGCACATGGCAGTAACCCATCAGTAACAATCATGTGGCATGCGTAAAATCATGCACCTTCAGGTCAAGAGCTTCAGTTAATGTTCACATCAAACATCAGAATAAGGAAAATACATGATCTCATTGACCTCATCGTGGCATGGATGTTGGTGCCAGATGAGCTGGTCTGAGTATTTCAGAAACTGCAGATCTCCTGGGATTTTCACACACGACAGTCTCTAGAGTTTACACAGAATGGTGCCGAAAACAGAAACATCCAGCGAGCGGTGGTCCTGCAAGTGGAAACACCTTGTTGATGAGAGAGATCAGAGGAGAATGGTCCAAGACTGGTTTGAGCTCACATGAATGCTGACTCAAATGACCACTCTTTGCACCCATGGTGAGCAGAAAAGCAAAACTTAGTACGCACAACATGCCAAATCTTGAAGCAGGTGAGCTACAACATCAATCGGCGGGCTGTACCATGAAGCAGGCTCAAAAGACATAATAGCCAGCTTCACTTAACCAACATTCACACGCTGGCTTAAATCTGTAACAGCTTGTTAAACTGAGCCAGGCTTTCCTCATCAAGTCCTGCAGGTGTTCACTTTAAAAAGGCCGGATCTCATAATGGCGCCAACGCTTTTTGGAATGGCTGGAGATGGAGACGATTAAGGCAGTATATTTTTACAGCTGAAGAGCAAGCTATTATAATGAATTCCTTTAAGGAATTCAAATATATATAAGATATATGAAAAAACTGGCTCAACATCGTTTTTCAGAAATCGAGTACAAATGGACTAAAAAATAAACCGTCATTTAAATAGATATGTAAGCATTAATAAGCTGTCTTTTTCGCCATTTTGCTCTCCTGCACTGGTCTGTGCTCCGACACATTCAAACAGTTTGAGCAGCGGATCAATAATGCGGTACTTGACTCTATTCTTTGTCAGGATTGTCAGGTCTGATTACTATGGTCTGGTATATGGGCGCTATGGTTTAACCATAATTCATGATTTTAAAAAACATCTTTACAAGCGCTGCATCAACTGCAAGTCATCCTTATCGACGGTACGTGAGCATGAATATTAGTGTATGCATCTTTTTTTTCTACTCTTCACAGAGTACATCTCTGAAGCAAGTTACAGTTTTGTTACTCTTGTACCACAGGTCGCACCCGTGTTTTCTCACAGTCTTACAAACAGAAGTGGCATGCACAAACTCTGAAAACTACACGAACAGTTAGCGTAGAGCTAAGTGCTGTGACGGCCCACAGCCAAATGACTGCACTCTCATCTCAAAACTGTTGCTTGCTTTTCACCTCTATTTCACAAACAGAAACCAACAATGACAAGCTGCATTTCCACAAGCCCCTGAGACTCAACACTCCATCCACCTCTCTCTCTCTCTCTCTCCTCCTTTACTACTTTTTTCACACCTCCAAAAATTGAAATAGTGCTGCATGGAAGTAAATGAGGGTTAACAGGAAACAGGTAACTGTCCAGACTGGATTGGATTGTAGATAACAATAATAATAATAATAATAAACCTCAGTCTGGGCAAAGAGATCTGTGAGAGTTTTTTAAAATGGAAATTAGGAACCACTGCTAACTACACACAAGCCCTAAATAAAAGAAGTGCTTAGTGAAGAGCAAATTGGTAAGGTTGCCTTTTAATTTATGAATAAGTTTAGTTAAGAAGGGTTTCAGGAAATATTTGCTGAAGACTTTAAGACTATGAACTGCTCTGGGTAAGGACGTTTGCTAAATGCTGCAAATATAAAGAACATTCTTAACAAGAAGATACTTGGTGTTACGAACCTTTCAAGTGTGTGTGTGTGTGTGTGTTTGTGTGTGTGTGTGTGTGCACAAGTGTATAAGAGTTCTACCTCTGGGACTCTAAAGGCTTTTTATAAGCACACCTACCCTAGTGCACTTTCTCCAGGTATCTGTCTCTAAGTAACTATTAAAATAACAACAAACTATTTTTAAAAGCACATGCATGATGTAATTAGTGTTGTCACTAAACATGATCTGATTCTGTTTTGTAATTGACCATGTAGTATCAATGTTATTTTTTTATGGTTGCCATGGACACAAATAAATATGTACATATTTTTCAAATATTTCTTAACGATGTTCCGTAGTTGCACAGTACTATGCAGGGACAGATCCCCTGACAGAGCAGACTTCTGCAACACCATTGTAAATGGACAGATCTCTATGAATTATTTGGTGTTTGTGTTCCATATGTGCTTCCATTGCAGGCTTGATGATAATATGATATGAGTAAGAGACAATATTAAAATATAAATACTGTACATTCAGGATAATTGTTTTCCTGACCAGGAAAATGGCGTCAGTCTGGTGGATGCACTGTTTAATAAAATCTTGTGTGTGCCCTTTGAAGTGCTACCATATGAACATGGAAACCTTCCTATTTCCCGGTTGAGGCATCCTTTGTGACAATTTGTGACATCTGGAAGTAAAACCTATTGATATTGATCTTTAACAGCTTGCAGAATGGCTTCCATGCATGCAATGTGCAGTGTAAAGCCCTATTGGAAACATCATCCTCAGGTAATCTGTTCGGTCTAAACCCATAATTAAATTACTATTTCAGGTTTTCAGCCCTTTATCCGTAACTGCCAGTGACTTTTAAAACAGGCATCACAGTGAGAAGAAGGAGCTTTAAGGACATTTTCGCACCTCCAAGGTTAAACACAGCAGCCTCACATCATCACCTGGGTTATAATGACACCCAAAGGGATCAATGGTTTAACTCGAGTTTGTCACTTCCTCTGCAAATGATTAATGTCGTCCTTCAGCCTGCGAATAATGCCAGTGGAAAGTTCAGGAATGAAACGGTCTGTAGCTTCAGTTACATATATAATATAACATTTTATTATATACATTTAAATAATAAGCCTAATATTTGAATATTGGGTACCTGGCTGAGATTATGGTATCTTCTTACTTCTCACTATTTGAGAAGTCATTATATACCATATATTTCAGATTTCCACATCATAATAATATCATACCAATATATCAAGAAACACATTGACCAAAACTGAAATACCGGGTGTGTGAAAAGTCAAGAACCAATGAGACTAAAAGTACATATACTATACTAAATAATAATAATTTATTATTTACAACATATACTCTACATGTTCAATCTTGCACTCTATACGTTTTCTCACATTTTGTCATGCTTTTGCAGATTTTGCTCAACATATTCAGATCCACATATTTGGTCAACATATTCCCGTTGGTTCCTGACTTTTTGGACACAATTAGCCTTTAGCATCTTGCAAACTGCATTCCTAAGTCATTGCACATTTGCCTTAAAAGGCATTGCCTTTTGACACTAAAGAAGTGAAGTTGAGACACCAAACATATCTTGGATGACTACATTTGGGATGAGAAGGACATTGTGTACTTTTAATTTGTTTTACCAAACTATTTCTATGAAAGATATAAGAGCGTGGTATCTCTACATTGTTCTGATGAATTGTTAACAGCTAGAAGCCATCCTTTTAACAAGTCTGCTTCAAGCAATGTTCTAGCAGGTTTCCTGTCCCAGTAACCGAGCTACTGCAGTGTTATACCATCTCATGTCAATGGGAAGCTGTAAGCAGATGCTGTGATGTACTTAAAATTGTCTTAAACTGCCTAGTATTGTCATTTAACTGGCCAATCAATAATAAAATAGTAAAAATGTCACGTCTATGCCATACAGCAGAGGGCACACTCTTCCGCAGTTATAATTCCCACTTCCTGCCACTAGCAGAACATGGAGACTTTACCTAACTGTGAAGCCTAGCTGATTACTTGTACTCGAGTAAGTTCTGAGCTTTTTTGTACCACTATCTGTTTCCTGAATATGTTCTGGTTTTCTCATTTTTAATTTATCCTCTGGTTTCAGTTTTCTGAGCATTTTCTGTGTATTGACCTCTGCCTGGCTTTTGGCTCTGTTTTGGATCACCCTTGGATTTCGAGATCATTGTGCCTTTTGTGTATGACCCTGGACTGTCGTTATGTGAGTGTTGGAAACCTTGTGCTGTAAACTTCATGCACACAGATCCTAACTTTCCCTCTGAGCCCTGTTTTTTTTTTTTAATTAATTTATTTATTTATTACACAAACTGAAGCCTGGCCTACTTTTATGTCTAACTTTAGTTATTGGGTCACTGGGATAACATCAGGTAACATAAACTAATAATGTGGATTCTTAATAATGTAATTATATTACAGCTATTCTTGGGCCACTTCAGATGCTGATTACCTCATCATTTAAAGTATCATGTAGAGTATGACAGTGATTATTGGAATAATTACTATAGTCATTGTCAGTGACTCAATTTGAATAATTTTTTTTTTAATATAAAAGTGTCACAATACCTGCTGTTGTCAGGTTCAGAAACTGCTCAACAGTGGTATCACTGATAACAAAACCAGCAACAACAAAAACACAATAAATGTATGCAAAATGTCATAATGATGTGAGTTGGCATAGAAAACTCTCAACAACAGCTTAACCTTTAAGTAACCTTTTAACAGTTCATAATATGATAGGATTACATTATAAAATGACCCATTTTTATGTGTACCTGTTTACAAAGATACAGATAAAAATATTGTTAAAGATGGCAATATTGTGCACATTGATTGAATATTATAGAATTAACTAATATACCTAACTCATATGTTATTGTATGTTAGCTTGTTCTCTTGATTACGTTTAAATTCACTTTTTATAGGACTTGTTATTGCATGTGTGTACTCAGTAAAATGAACCATTAAATACTTTGCGTCATGCCCGCCATGGACAGTTCCCTTGCAGACCGATAGAGGGCAACCTAATCCATCATTTGAATTTCTTCTTCTGTGTTCTGACTCACTTCCTGTCTTGTTGCACACCTGTTAGGTGTTTCCTCCCAGATTAGTTCCCTGTATAAGCTCTGAATTACTTCCTCTTGTTGCTTATGAAGTTCTTATAGTAGCTTGCATTTCTCTTTAGTTTGCCTAGCCTAGCCTAGCCTAGCCTAGCCTAGCACCAGCACTAGCACTAGCACTAGCACCAGCCTATGGTTATTGTTTTTTTTTTGCTATTGTTTGTTTGGTTAGTGTTTCATTTAATAAATATTGGCTGCACTTGCATCCGCCTCCTGGGAAGTTGTTATACTTTGCACGAGTCACAGGCATTTTCATTTCTGCTGCTATCTGATGAAGTCACAATGTAATGTAACTATTAAATTTTTTTTAAAAGTCTATAAAAATCTGTCTTCTGAAGGTTTTTTCTTTCATTCCTGCATCACTTTAGAGAATTTTCCTCTGTAGTATTTATCAGAAGACAGATGATTTGCAGGGGTCGGATAGCACTCAGGGAAAGACCTGGCAGGAGCAATTTGCAGTAGTCCAATCTTGAGCTTGAACAAGCTCCTGAGTGCCCATTGTGAAGAGAAATGGCTGGATCCTCCTGATGCTGTAAAGGAGAAACCTGCATGAATGAGTCAGGTTAGCAACATGACCAGAGAATGATGTTGGTTGTCTAAAACTACACCAAGGTTGTTGTGTGTGTGTGTGGTCTGATAGTGTGATCTGCAGGAGATCACAGATCTTTGCATAGGGATGCATCTCCAGGGATCTACTGAAGCTCAGTCTTGCTGGGGTTTAGTTGTATGTGAGGAGCAGCCATCCATGATAAGATATTGGCCAGATATGCTGAGATTCAAGCTGCACCATGAGTGTCAGAAGGAGGAATGGAAAGGATGAGTTGAGTGACATCAGCATAGCAGTGGTAGGGAAAACCATGCCTGGATATTACCTCACTGAGAGAACATGTATAAAGGGTCAAAGTGTCTGCCTGATATAATATATAAATATAGTGGATTATTTTTAAATAAAATCTTGCAGTGAACCTTTTTATCAAATAAATATTTTTATTAGAGAAGTTGAAGCAAAAGGTAGAAAATTAATTTTCGCTACTGTTCCAAATCACTGTGACCCCAAGAGAACATAAGGGTTAAATAAATATACAGCAGAGAGAGACAGAAGGTCTTATTTCTGTTGAAAACTGGGAGTATTTTTGGACGCATATGGGTTGATGTGTGTGACTTCAGGCATGCTGTGTGTGTGAAGGCCCAGCAGGGAGTGTGTTTCACCTGCTGATGTTTGTTACAGTCACAGCAGGGGAAAGCCTCTCTCACTCTGTCTTCCTCTGTTTCTCCACAGTAACTGCATGACCTTATGTGTAAAAATGCATCTACCCACACCTCTACATTCACAGCCTCTATTTCTTATCCATATAAACTTGTACTCTTTCTGTTCTGACTCTTTTATTTTTTCTTCACATTTATTTCTTCTCAATTTCTTTTATTTTTTTACTTATTAAATAAATAATTTATTTACTAGATATTTTCACTTGCTCAGATTTTTTTGCAGTGAAACTAAAGGAGTGTACCAGCTGCAAAGAACATCATCGTCTTAATGACAACTGTGAAGCTGAGACTCTCACAAGGGTTCCACCATGCCCAGAGCACCGCCAGCAAAAAGGGATAAGCACCGTGGGGACCCAGAAACAAACAAAGGCATATGAAGCAGAGGTGGGGCAAAATTCAACCTTGCATGGCTGGAGGAAGATAATTACTCTGATCACTCACAGTGGGCATGCTTCTTTTCTATTCTACCTGATTTCTGGTATGTGCAACAGCAGGACAATAAACTGCATTTGCCAAACAAATGAATTGAGGTTTGACAGACACTTTTTTCTCCACGAACCTGTTATATTCCCAGTGTTAGTGACTTATTACAGGAACTCGCGCAAAGGAAAAGTTAATGGCATTTACTGAAGTCAAAGGCATACCTTTGGCAGTGTAAACAATTAATTAAGACTACAGTATTTATTATCATTCACAAAGCATCACAAATTTGACAATCACATATGAGATACTGTGGAACACACTATTAAAATACTCAAATAGATGAAATTGAACTTTGTCTTTTATATAAATAAGCAGGTTTTTCACTTATATGCTTTTACAGATTATGTGATCATAAGAAAGGAAGATTATCTATAAATACTGAAACAAAACCTCCAGACATCATCCAGAGAGTTCAAATTTGGTCGCAACTGGGTCTTCCAGAAGGACAATGATCCTAAGCATTCCTCCGAAGTTGTAACAAAATGGATAAAAGACAACGAAATGAAAGTACTGGAGTGGTCATCACACAAATCGCTCTCTCTTACACACACAAAAACACTTCGAAATTAACCTGGAGGAAAATTCAAAGATTACACGCACAACAGTCTCTAGAGTTTACTCAGAATGGTGCAATAAAGAAAAAACATCCAGTGAACAGCAATTCTGTGGACAGAAACGCCTTGTTGATGAGAGAGGTCAGTGGAGAATGGCCAGACTGGTTTCGAGCTGACAGAAAGGCTAGAGTAACTCAGATAACCACTCTGTACAATTGTGGTGAGCAGAAAAGCATCTCAAAATGCACAACACATCGAACCTTGAGGTAAATGGAAGGAAGACTGAGGCAGTGGTGCTAGAGCAGTTACCAGCGGACGGAGGACCTGCTGCTGTCCACCTGAAAAGGGGAGGAGCTGTAGCTGACCACCAGGATGTTCCATGCCATCACCTGGCATAGTGAGGGATCGCTGGCTGAGGACCAGATGGCAGGTAAACTATATGGCCACAAATTGTGGACAGGAAATTATTTACATCTATACAGCTCCAAGCTGTGTGACCACCAGGTCAGGTTTTTAGATATTTTTGTTTGCTCTCCTGGTTCAATCCATGACTCCAGGGTCCTGAAACGCAGCCTGCTTTATTGTTCAGCACTGTACCCACCTGCTAACACTTTTCTTTTGGGGTCAGTCAGATATAAGCATCAAATAATGTTCAACAGCTACCACTCAAAAGCTTGCGTCATCATGGAGAGGGCTTTCAGCATAATGAAGACCCAGTGGTGGTTAATTTTCTTGCAGGCCTTGGAAGTCCACCCTGCAAGCAGGGACGTACATCCACTTAAACCACTATAGGACAAAAGCATAATCTGTTCTCACTTCATATTATTCCTGTAGCCCGATGAGATGCTGGTGACCCTACCTCCTTCTGCCCTCCAGATCTGCCTGATCTATCCTGAAGCTTAGAGCTTCCTTAACCTGAGAATCACTTGCTGATGCTGAAGATGGCCCCACATAGCCTAAAGATTGATGTGAGATGTCTGTGGTTTGTACCAACATGGGTACCCTAATGGTTGCTGTGGATGGTAGCTTAAACCTTGCACTTACTGAACACATTTTATGCCCAAGTTAATTCATTATTCAGTTGATACCTTCACTTGGATACTATAGATTTAATGAAATGTGGCTGAACCCAACAAGTCAAGTGAGGGCTCTCAAGTGCTGAGTGGAAGTAACTGTCTTCCTTCCTTAAACACTATTTGATGTGCTTTGGCTATTTCCTGGGCAGTACTAGGACAAGTGTTACTTTTCAGACATTTATGAAGCGACTCATAGTCCACCTATGCGCAATTTGTGGTGCACCCAATGTGCTCTGGGGAGAAGTTCTTACCTCAGAAGAATGTAGTATCAATTTGAGCAATTTTTATCTATAATAGATAAAAAGTGTTTCATATCATCAAATGGAGACCAGTATGAGAATGCTGGGTTTTTGCCATCCTCAGTAGAGAACAATGGACATTGTCACAAAGACCGATAGAGGGCAACCTAATCCTTCATTTGAATTTCTTCTTCATAAGACTGGAAGTGAGTACAATATTGTGAATATGTGAATTTATGAATAATGAGCAAGCCAGAGGCATCAGTGGCAAGGAAAAACTCCCTGACAATATGAGGAAAAAACCTTGAGAGGAACCAAGCTCAAAAGGGAACCCATCCTCATCTGGGTGCAACGGATAGTGCAATTATAAATAAATCCCTTCTATTATTGTGTATTATATAGACAAATGGTGCAATTGTGCAACAAGGAAATTCATCACAGTTTTCTCAAGAAGTCCGGTTGGTTAAAATCTATCCACTGTCCACAAATGGAGTCCTGAGTATAAAGGTGCTCATGGCAACTGCAGCCCCAAAGCCACCACAGCAATCGCAATCCCAAGCCATTACGGTACATCCCCAAGCCATCTCCACAGCCCCCAGGTGGCACCATCCCCAGCAATCCAAACCGTTCTTCAGGCCGTCCATATGGGGCCATCCCCAGTAGCAGTGAGCGAACTCAACCGATGAGAACTCCAACCAGAAGTAGGGCATCAGGATGGGTCAGGCAGGTCCAGGGAGCAGAAGGGGTCAGGATCACTGGCATCTCAGAAGTAGCATGTGTAGCTCGACGGAGAGTGAGAGAGTGTGAGAGAGAGAGATGGAGGGAGAGATTGTTAGGTAAGCTTTTATCCTCTAATGGTTAAGGACAATGTACTTTGCATGCAGAGTGCAAGCAGGGACTCTGGCAAAGCTAGCTATGACAGCATAACTAAAAGGGAGAGCCAGAAGCTAACACAGTGGAACTAAGTGGAAGGCTGTTCCATAACTGTGGGGCTTTGTAAGAGAAGGCTCTAGCCCCAGCTGTAGCCCTCACTATTCGAGGTACCAATAAATAGCCTGCACCTTTTGATCTAAGTAGGCATGGCAGATCATAAAAGACCAAAAGTTTGCTCAGGTACTGTGGCATGGGACCATTTAGTGCTTTATAGGTAAATAGTAGTATTTTATAATCAATACGAAATTTGATTGGGAGCCAATGCAGTGTGGATAAGAT
>CM075013.1:24610752-24620823 GCA_037576675.1 Pangasius sanitwongsei | reverse complement strand
AATCCATTGTGGTGGTGTATAAAGGCAAAATCACAAAAACTCTGTCATTGTCCAAATACTTCCGGACCTGACTGTAAGTCACTCTTGATAAGGGCATCTGCCAAATGTAGAAAGGCTGCTATCATTCTTATAATTTAGGAAATAAACAAATTAATGTTATATATCCGACAGTTTAATACCCAATTAATCTTGTAATCGAAATGTTTAAATCTGTAATTTGCATGAGTAAATAATTTACTGTCTTTGAAAAACCACCTAGATCAGGTGGGACTGAAGGTGGGCAGTTGCCTTTTGGTGCAAGCATGTAATATGGTCACTGGCCTGACACATTACAAGTTTTTCTTTAGTGCTTATGCAGACAAAGTAGTCATGATGGTCTTTTAGGAGTAGCATTAAAATCCATCTTTAATTGGGTTTGTGCCAACTGATGCATGTTTAAACCGAGTATAGAGTCATGCTAATGACAGTTTTAATCACAAGAAAGTCTTGCAATACCAGAACAATCATCCCATATAAGTGGCGGCATTGTTGCCCATGGCCCTCTGCCCCCACTAGCCAACAGCATACGTTCTGGCAGTATAGTAATATTGAAGTTGTCCAACACGGCACAGCACCGGCTACAGGCAATCAAATGCCATCCCATCACCCCATCCTCGACTTTATTCTAAACTCACATTGAATGTGAAATTCTAAAAAGTGGGCAATTAATCAAAACCATGATTTACAAATATTACAGATAAATTACATATAAATAAAAATAATTATTCAGTACGTCAGTAAATATGACAAAAAACAATTTGATTTTTACACACACACACAAAAATTAGAACTATTTAAATGCTTGAAGTTATACACTAAATTAGTTCAAGTAAATATGTGGGTAAAGCTTAAAGTGTATGTAGTACTTAGTTTACTGGGTTAAATTTACTACTATTTAAGTATTTAAGAGCAAGTGCTCACAAAACCAGAAAAAAAAAATGTTCATTTGCACAGACTGGACTGCTGTGCATGTGCAAATCAACACTTCAAAAAGAAGAGGATTGTGAGCTTGCAGCACTGCTCCAAATATTCAGTTTCCACTGCATATGTTTAGTGACAAAGCTGAAATTAAAACAGTTGCATAAAGTTGAAATTAATACAGTGATATCACCCCTAAAGTATGACCCTTTCCTATGCAGCACATATCCCATACCAAGAATGGTTGACAAAAGGGTTAGCATGGACACGTCTTGTTTATATAAACTCCAATTTCTGCCTGTCTGGGATAGTCATAAATACCTTTATATACTCAGGGGCAGATTAGGGTCCATATGCAAGAAGTTAATTTTCCAAAATGCAATACTCATAAAAGAACAGCCCAGTGTCCAGTCCAAAAAGGCGCAATCAGAAGTCTAAAGTCCAAATATAAAAGATATCCAAAAAACAGTGTGAAAATCCAGACAGAAGTCAAAAGCACAAAGTATATAAAGAGCAAAAACCAGGGGATAATCCAAAAAAGGGGAAACCACAACAGAATACAAGGGTCATCCACGGGAAAACTGACAATGGTACAAATGGCTTAGAACTTACACGAGTACAAGTAATTGGCAAGCTTTGGATCCATGTGTCTAGCATCCAGGTGCTTTATATACTTTTTTGACAGGATGTGAATGTAACAACCAAGAAAGAGTCCTTAAGACTTGGGGTAGGGTGCCCTCTAGTGACGTGGTGGTAAAAAGTCCTGAACAGCCATCACAGACCAATATCCCCCCATCCCCGTCCTTCCTGAGAGGCAGCTCCCAAGGCCAAACCATCTTGTGACAGGACCTGCCTCACAGTCTGGGAGCAGAGTGTTCTTGACACACACACTCACACACTTTTCTCTGTGCTGCTCATCTCCCTCTCTCTCATGGCTTTTGTCTTTCCCCCTTTTACCCTTGCCACCGCTCACTGAAATATAGAACACTTGTTAGAAAAATCCCACACAGGTGTAGGTCCTTACCACTCACTTTTCCTGGCTCTGCCTTCCATTCACAAACTGGCACTCTACCATGCTCCCAACTCCACAAACCCCCACTGCCCGACTCAGGCCAGGGAGCTGTCCAGCCTGCTGCCAACTCTCCCCCACCCCCCATGCCGGGAGAGGAAATCCACCACAGCCTTCTGTGGCCCTGACCTCTGGACCACCTCAAAATTAAACAGCTGAAGTGCCAGATACCAATGAGTGATCCACATGTTGGCATGTGGTGGAGCCACTGGAGCAGGGTATGGTCTGAACAGAGGGTGAAGGCTTGTCCCAACAGATAGTATCAGAATGTGAGGACCACCCACTTGATGGCCAGACACACTTTCTCAATCATAGTGTACTTATTCTCTTGCACAAAGAGCTTGCGGCTGATGTACAGCATGGGGCACTCCTCCCTCTCCACCACTTGGGACAACATGGCCCCCAGCCCTCTGTCCAATGCGTCAGTCTGCAAAACAAAGGGGAGAAAGAAGTCAGGAGAATGTAAGAGTGGTCCACCACAGAGTGCAGCTTTTGCCTGAATAAAAGCCTGTTGGCACAGCTCCGTCAGCTGGACTGGATCTGGCACCCCCTTTTTAGTGAAATCAGTCAGTGGGCTGGTGACCTCCGAGTATTTAGGCACAAACCTATGATAATAGCCAGCCAGCTCCAGAAACTGTCTCACCTCCTTTTTTGGTCTTGGGTCTCGGCCAGGCCACAGTCACTGCTGTCTTATCAATTTGGGGACGCACCTGCCCATGGCCCAAGCGGAAGCCTAGATACCATACTTTTGGGGTGGCCAGAGGATTCACCAGCTGACATTTGTGACATGCTGCACACCACTACCAAACATCACCAAAAGAAGCAAACCATGATACAGTTCAGTTTTTCTGTTGACCTAAATGCCGCGCCATCGGATCATGATGTGCCACCTGGAATACCATTTTCTGGCAGCTCTTTGAGACCAATAATTGGGTCGTTTCTTTGTTTGTTTGAGTGTCCTGTGTCACTCGGTATAACCTATCTTTAATAATTCCAAAATAGGGGAAGGAGAGCACAACATTTGGCTGAACCCGCTGACCATCAGTTACTTTGACAATCAGTCACTTGGTCGAAGGTGTGCCTGAGGGTTTTGTCTCATGTCTTCTCCAAACGGAAATCCCCAAGCTGAATTCCCATGAAGGGCAAAGGAATGGGCCCTCCCCACCCTCCATGTCTTCCTGACGTGGAGCTGACTTTGGCGGCCAGGCAACACTGTGCACATCCCACATAATGCTCCACTGTTGCAGGGCCCATCCCCACAAATTCCCCTCAACAACATCTGAAATGCCAGCCAATTTGTCCCCAAAATCAGTGGATGGATGAGGCAGGGACTAACCGCTGCCTCAGTTTTATGATTTTTTTCAATGGAATTGGATTGTGACAGCCACTAGGGGATATTCGTGCACATTCCCATGCACACACTTCACTTTCACCCAGCATGCTGTACCCAATGCCTCACTTTGAACCAGGCATTGTTGAATTGAGGTTTGGTTATAGCCTGAATCCTCCAATGCATGGTATGTGCCCCCTTGAATATTCAACGGTATATGGTACTTCCCAGCTCAATCATGGGTGGTCTGCGGCACATCAGGGACCCGGACCAGTGCCCCATCTCCATCATGTGGCATTGGTCCTGGAAATGCCCGGATTCCCCTGCAATGCCAGCACACCGGCCCAGGCCTTACTCCCACACCTGTGGCCCCAGAGTCACCAAATTAGGGGAAGAAGAGACAGACACAGGAGGAGAGGATGGGGTGGGGAAAACCTGGGTTTGGGGGACTGGTTCTGGGGGAAATGGCCCCCGTTTCTGTGGTGCATGGACGGGGGGAGGGTGGGGAGAAAAAAAGGGAAGAATGAGGGTGAGAGAGAGAGGGAGAAGCAGGGACTCATCTGATCCCACCTTGGGGTGTGTGATGTGGGGCATGGCTGTGGCAACCAGCTGGACCAGGCCCTGTAGCACCTGCCAGTCCTCTGCCTGAGCTTGGAAAAGGGCCTGGAAGCACTGCGCCTGCTGTGTGCATAGCTCGAAGAGGGTCTGGTGGATTCCGGCAAGGGTCTTGATGATATCCACAAGTAGTGAGGACTCCATGATGGCAGTGCTTTGAAGTCTATCAGAAATAGATTCTGATACTGGCTCACTAGGTCACAAACTAGGAACACCATCAGTCCAAAACTCTGTTGGGGAGGTAATAGACAAGCGCTCAGACAAAAATTTTATTTATTTATTTTGGTTTTGTAAGTGCTAGCTTAAGTACTTTAGGAAGAGGTAAGTCTTTAGACGTCGTTTGAAGACTGCAAGTGACTCAGCTGTTCAGACATCTAGGGGAAGTTCATTCCACCACCTTGGTGCCAGAACAGAGAAAAGTCTCGATGCATGCCTTCCTTGTACCCTGACAGATGGTGGGACCAGTCGAGCAGTGCTAGAGGATCGGAGGGAGTGTGGTGGCGTGCGAGGTGTGATAAGTGCTTTGAAATAAGTGGGTGCTGGTCCGTTTTTGGCTTTGTAGGCAAGCATCAGTGTTTTAAATCTGATGCGGCTACAGGAAGCCAGTGGAGGGAACGTAGCAATGGGGTGGTGTGGGAAAATCTAGGAAGGTTGAAAACCAATTGTGCAGCTGCATTCTGGATCAGTTGCAGAGGACGAATGGCACTCAGAGGCAGACCTGCCAGGAGTGAGTTGCAGTAGTCCAGTCTTGAACCAACTCAGGCATGCAGCAGAAAAAGGTCATAATTGCATTTTTCTCTATATATGCCTGTGTATATATGCCATGTACCTCTGGGTACAATGATTCATAAACATGGTAATAGTGTCCACTGCTAATGCCAATGACACACAGCTATATGTTTCAGCAAAGCCAGATGATAGACACCAGCATAATAAAGCTAAGGAATGTGTAAAGGACATTAGACACTTAGTGTGGCAGCGGGAGCATGGTCGAGTGTCAGCTGCAGATGTAGAGGCAGGTTGAACCAGCAGGTAATGCATGATGATTCTCATCTGTGTCTTATGTCTTATGGATTTCCTGAAGATTGCCATGAGATTACTGTGAATGCTACTGTAGGGTTTTACAATTTAGATTGAACTGCCCGCATATTCCACCAAAAATACGTAGGGAACTAACAGATCAGCTCAGAGGGAAATTTTGCAAGCTTAATACTGCAATGACTAATCAACTGTTTGTCTAGCGATAAGATGAAATTAGTGTATTTATTAATTCTGCATGGGATATTACCTCCATGGCCACCATCAATAAAATCCTAATGAAAACACTATATGAAGAGCACAGTAATAAGATAGTCTGTTCACGGCAGTAAATTATAAACACAGAGATACAAGACACTTGCCTTTCAAATCAGACGAGACTTTATTAAACCTATTCTAATATACAGAAACTAGTCTAACACAAACACACACAAACACACACACACACACACACACAAATGTCAACAAAGGGGGGTTTTGAACAGAGAATGAATGAATTCTCAATTTTCTAGCACTGTATGCTGTTTTTCAGACCATGACCTGAAAAAAACATCAACATATCAATTTAAACTTTTTTCTTTTATTTGGAAGGGTATTAAACTTTGTATTAAATGCACCAGTTCAGCGACAATCTGGAGGTACTGTACTTGCCTTTGTGTTATTGTAGATGGGGATTCCCTCATTGCGTCATTGTCTGGAGGGGTTTCCCAGCGATGTGGGTTCGATAATAATTAATGCAATAGTACATTAATACAATAATTAATGACAAGGAACAGATGAGTAGGCTGCAGAAGGAGTTGAAGGTGAGACTGAGGGAAAACAAAGAAATCTACAGAAAGAAGCTAGGGGGCAGGCTTCAGCAGAATTCAATTCAGTTCAATTTTATTTGTGTAACTCTTTTAACAATGGACACATTGTTAGCTCTTTTACAATAGTGCATTGTATAACCCCAAAATTCATTATAGATTACACATGAAGTTTATTTTGTTGAAGTTATCAACTGTTCACTAATGGAGACTTGAGTGCAAAACTGTTGGAAATTGCAGTCCTAAAGCTATCAAAGTAATTGTAGTCCTAAGCCATTGTAGTAAAACTGTTCATATCAATTTAACAGTTCCAAAGCCATCTTCATGGTTTCTAAGTGGTATCATCCACAGTAATCTCATGTTACTTTAGGCTGTCCATGTGGGGCCATCCTCAGCAGCAGAGAATGGTTTCCAAATAATGAGAAATCCAACCAAAATTAGGGTATCAGGATGAATCAGGCAGGTCCGGAGAGCAGAAGCGGCCAGGATCACTGGCATCTCAGGAGTAGCATGTGTAGCTTGAGAGAGAGAGAGAGAGAGAGAGAGAGAGTGTGTGTGTGTGAATATGGACAGAGTGCAAGCAGGGACTCCAGCAAGAATAGCTATGACAGCATTCCTAAAAGAGAGAGCCAGAAGGTAACACAGACATGAAGGCACCCAGGGACAGAAAGCAGCCAGCCACTCCACCGTCAAGAAACCTCAGTGAACATGTGAGAATGGGAGTGTGAAAGCATCCAGACATCCCAGTTCACCACAACACTCTATGCCTCAATCCTGACCTCGGTTGCACAGTTACCAAGCTCCTCTCCCACATGCCCTCACTTGCTCAAGCCCTTAAATAAAACCCACTTACCCTGAAATCCTGTGTCTGTGTTCTTCTGGGTCCCCTTGTTTCTGTGTTCATAACAGTTTAAGTGGAGCTATATTATCTAGCGTGTAGCAGAACGTTGACTCTAAGCATTCAGTCATCTGATCAAGTTCAGTGGGGTCAGACAGTGATCCAATCATAGTTGACATCTCTGAGAGACTATTGATAAAACTCTGTGCAGAAGCTGACATGAATATATACTTGAGCAGAACACTGCAGTGGAGGTGTGGGCTGGCATGAAGCAGATTACAGGCTTCAAAGCAAAACAACAACCTGTGGGGGTTTGGAAAGAGCTAACAAGCTGAATTTATTCTTCAATAGGTTCAGCATTACAACCTCCCCCATCTCTTCAACTGCCTCACCACCACTCTTTCCCCAGGTGCCCCAAAGATCAAACATCTTTTCCCAACCTCTCATCTACATCAATTCTCCCCTGCTCCCCTCACAACCATTCACCCCCCCCCCCCTCCACCCCTCCACCCCACAGCCTTCTTCAGAGGACTCACAACTCTCAACAACTGGACAGGAAGGGGAGTACAGAGACCTGATCAAACATCGTGGAGTGGTGTGTGAAGAACCATCTGCTCCTCAATGTGGCCAAGACCAAGGACCACAACCAGCCCCATTACCATCATGGGTCAGGATGTTGAGCTGGTTGACCCCTGCAGATACCTTGTTGTCCACCTCAACAATAAGCTGGACTGGTAGGTCAACTTAGAGGCTGTGTTGGAAAGGAATGGGATAGGACATTCTGAGGAAGCTCAGGTCCTTTACTGTTTGCAGGAAGATGTTAGAGACCTTCTACCAGTCTTTGGTAGTGACCAGTGTAGTCATCTTTGCAACAGTATGCTGGGGAGGTGGCATCGGCACTGGAGATGCAAAAAAAAAGAACTAAACAAACTGATAAAGAAGGCTAGCTCAGTCTTAGGCTGCTCTCTGGACGATTTTGAGGTGGAAGTTGAAAAGTGGACACTCAATAAACAGGCATTCTGGACAATAAACAGCATCCCCTCCATGACCTACTGTTTAAACAGCGGAGCTCCTTTAGTAGGAGACAGGATCCACTCTTCATACCCATATACACTGCTTACTTCTGTTTATTTTCACTTTTCTTTCTTTTTCTCATATTCACTCTATAGAAATACTGTATATCCTTATTCATTTTATCACTGCATTTTATCAGCACTCTTATGCTGCATTCTTTTTTTATATATATTTTTTATTCTTATTTGATTTCATATACAATGCTAAATTTCTACCTACCTACCTACCTACCTCCCTACCTACCTCCCTCCCTACCTCCCTCCAGCAAGAATAGCTATGACAGCATAACTAAAAGGGAGAGCCAGAAAGTAACACAGATATGAGGGCACCCTGGGACTTAAGTGTCCAGCCACTTCACCATCAACAAAGCTGAGTGAACGTGTAAGAGTTTGGGAGGGCAACAACATCCAAACACATCAGTTTACCACAACCCTCTAGATCTGCTCCTTTACCTAAGAAAAAAATATTCACAAAAGGCTTAAGTAAACAAATGCTTTCAGCCTAGAATTAAACACTGACACTGTGTCTGAGCCCCAAACACTAACTGGAAGGCTGTTCCATAACTGTGTCACTATTCAAGGTACCAAGTAAGTGCCAAGGCAGTAGCCTGGTACTATGGCATGAGACCAGTCAGTGCTTTGTAGGTCAATAGTAGTATTTTATAATCAATGCGAAATTTGATTGGGAGCCATTGCAGGGTGTTTAAGATAGGGGCCATGTGCTCATACCTTCTGTTTCTAATAATTACTCTCGCTGCTACATTCTGGATTAACTGGAGCTTGTTTAAGCATCTACTGGAACATCCAGACAATAAGGCATTACAATAATCCATTCTAGATGTAACAAACGCATGAACTAGTTTTTCTGCATCATGTAGTGACATTATATTTCTTATCTTAGCAATATTTCCAAGACGAAAGAAAGCTGTCCTAGTAATATTATCTACAATTGATAATATATAATTATTTATGTTTAAATGCTTTGCACTCCAATGAGTCTGATATTCCCAGAGAGACTAATTGGTCCATTTCCTTTTTCTTGACTGAGATAAAAAGGTCATAACATATAATTATCTCTGAGCTTGTAAACAAAGAGTCCTGCATGATTTATTTCAGCTGAAGAATTACAGTGGGTAATGTGCAGAACAGCAGATTCACTAGTCTAGTATTGATATTTTCATTGCTGGGTTAGAACACATTGTTTGCACAAACTCTCTACTTTATCAGACACACCTTCCTTGTAGCTGTGTAGATTAATGTATTTTCCATGCACAGAGCATGTTAATGTAACCTTCAGCACTGCCATTTTCACACCATAGCCCCACTGTTGGGTGAATAATTTTGATGTATGGACTGTTTCACAACTACTCATTAAAAGTGGTGTGTTTAAAGCCCCAGCAATGTTGTTCCACCAGACCAACTTATATCATCACCACACATACTACCATGTCAGTGCCACTGATGTGCTGAGAATAATCCACTACCCACATACTATCTGGTGTCATTTAGCTTCATTTAGCTAATTTAGATTCTTCGTATTATTTTGCTTCTTTATTAGTAATGTGGTCACCATAGATCTTGCTTCCCACACCAAAGTATTAAATTATTTGTGTTAAAAATTCATTTAAATACATCTAAAATGTATACAAAATTAAATGTATAGTTCATGTAAAGTACATAGGTTGCAGGTTCCCAGCCGTGGTCCTGGAGAATCCCCTGCCCTGCACATTTCAGTGTTTTCCTGCTCATAACACACCTGATTCAGCTAATTAACAAACCCTTCTGCATTGAAGTGGGTGCGTTTGAGCAGGGAAAACGCTAAAATGTGTTTAGTGGACAGAAGTTTTTTGACTGTAAACAGTCATCCCACAGCTCTCAAACAAAACCTTTTGGCCCTATACCAATGATAATTCTGGTCATTCAGCAACAAACAACATTTATATATTTATAGGTTATTAGAAATCATTATATTTATAACGTACTATTCTAAAAGTCCTTAATAACTCATTGTCTCTATATTAACTCAGTTGGAATTATCTTAATCTGATTTAATATTATCCTGAGATGACAGGATATCAAAGAATTCTAAGTTTTCAATTGGAAATGTTTAACCACTTTGCCAGCATCATCTGCATGTGTCTCTCTTATCACCTGTGGTTAAAGTCACTGAATGCTGTCTGCTCTTATATCCCTGCTGAAATAATTGCAGAGTTCTGTTCTGTTGGTTAAATTTCATATATGTTTAGGTCTTTAAAACATTTAAAAACTTCAGGGCCCGTATTCACAAAGCTTCCTGAGCCTAAAAGTTGCTCCTAGTGACGAAATTCTAAGAAAATTCTTAGAAT
>CM075013.1:24593867-24610652 GCA_037576675.1 Pangasius sanitwongsei | reverse complement strand
TACTCCACCAACCACATATATTTATATTTATTTATTTATATATATTTATATATATATATATTTTTTTTTTTTTTTTTTTTTTTTTTCTTTTTTTCTTTTCTTGTACCACATTCTAGTAGGCTACACTGTAACAGCCACGGTATGAAAATCCGAATCATATCTGTTCACTTATTTATTGATTTGTTTTATTATTATTATTATTATTATTATTATTATTATTATTATTATTATTATTTGAAAGTAACTGGCACAACTCACCTCAAAAATTGAATTAGCTACCACACATGCACTCGCGTCGTGCTGTATCTTTCATTTCATTTGTTTCCCCACGACTGATGCTCTGAATCAAGTTCCGTATCCGATGAAGGAGTTTCTTTGGTACAGGTTTACTGCTTGGTCTTTAAAGCATGTGTTCCACCTCTAATAAAAAAAAAAAAAAAAAAGAGACGGGATTTTTCACCGCAAACGACGCCCTCATGAAAACTGAGTGTCTCGCGCAGGGCACGTGTATCAGAGCAGCACTGAGTCTAGCACTTTTTTTTTTTTTTTTTTGTAAATCGTCGTAAGAATTTCTGCCAGTGCAGTGTCAGTCCACTGCCCAGAACTGTATAATTTGGGGTTTTTGGCTTATTTAATGAGTGGAAAGTGTATGGTTAGTGCAAGCAGAGAGCGTCAGTATTATTCATTAAGAGTCATTAACACTGATAGAAGCGCAAATGTGGTATCATTGAACTGCATTAGTCTATATAACACTACAACAGTGATATAACGTGACCTATAAAATGATATATTTTCAAACAGTATATAGTTAGTATAATGTTATAACCTAACTGTTGAAACAGAAGTATTTGGTAATGTTCCCCTGTTCCTGCTGAGTGTGGAGAGGATGAATGAAATCAGGTTTTCCTACTACGAATGGATATCACATAGCTGCAGTGATTTTGTTATCTTTGTACATAGGGAAAACTGATCCATCTACAATATTATTGATGGCTTGTGGCAATGTATTTGTGTGTACAGCAAGCATTATGTCTAGTCTCAATAGTCACACAGTATTCACATAACCAGTGAAACACAAGAGTTTGAAAGTGGCCAGATACATCAATATTATGGCGTATCTTACAAATTACACCTTTTTTTACTTAATAATATATGCTGCACATATTTGCTGGAATTTGATCCTAATGTTTACACATAAACATAAATTGTAAGAAATCTGTACATTTAAACCAGGCTACATTATTATTATTATTTTCAAATAAAATATCTCTTCAGGTTTCTGACTAAAGTTCTTAAATAAGAGGTCTAAACAGTTCCATCATTTGGGGTCTAAACATAAAAAGTATACCTTCACTAGCAGATAGAGCCCTAGAAAAAAAAAATGTTCCCAGAATTTCAAAACTCAAAAGGTGGTATGAATTTATCATCACTGTTTATCTGAAAAATGTAACAGAATTTCTTAATCATAGTTCCCTTTTACCGCTAATCCTTTCACATCACAGAAGTCAAAGGTAAAGGGAGCGATTGCATTTGCATAAAATCTCTCACAATTAATTTAAATCTTGAAAAACAACCCTATACAGTCTGTGGTACTCCAGTAAGCACCTCTTGGCCCACTATGTTTTCCACATATACTGATCTTTTCAATACTATCTGTTTAAACTGATTATCTGATTAAACATAAACATAAACTCACATCCAAGAAATATTAGCATTTTTAATGTGGATATAAGAATGGAGGATTGCACTCTGCAGTTTATCCAACATGTATAACCGAAAGAATAAACAGGTAAGAGTTGAAAATATATTGCATACTATGCATATACTGTATGTGCATGTACATATATACTTATTAGATCTTTCCCAATGCTTGTATAGCTCAGTGTACTATTACCCTTCTTTAACCCTTTTTAAGATGACTGTATACCTGTTCAGAAACAAAGCATCATATTCTGAAGTTGAAATCTTCTGTATAAATGCCCCCCCCAATTTAGACTTTTCTCTAGTGCCATATATGCAAAGAAATTGAATATGATGTAATTGGTACTAGATAGACTTTCAAGGTGCTATCATTTATGCCAACAGGAAACCTTAATGGGGCAAACTGTAGTCCTTACCTCAGCAGTTAGATACATCATAGAATAGTATCTTATATGGCTTACTGTTATCTTATGCTAAGAGTTTGGTTCCTTGCCCACTGGTCTAACCTGTGTGCTAAACTGACCAAATCCCAGATATGTGCTGACATATTTAAACATTTTTTGATCTCGGACTCCATAAATAAGAGGACTGAGTAGTCTTGGAAATATATTAGACAATAAATAGGTGATAAACATAAATATAGTTCTATATTTAGGGAACAATGCCAAAAAATAATAGTTTATAAGTGGTGTGACATAAGCAAGCATGCAGAGAAGGAGCTGTATACCATGGAGAAGAATAGTGTTCCGAGCTTTTCTGGCCATAACCTGATTGGTAGTTGCAGCATTAGCTGCCTGAAAAACATTGAAGTAAGTAAAGATGAGTGTCATCCACACAATTGACAAATACAATGCCTGTGTAAAGATTGTTTTGATGAGGTGCTCATTGGAGCCAAAAACGTTCTTGCTGTAGCACATTGTTGCTGTCAAGAAAAAACTGATGGGTTGGTTCAGTAAGGTAATGATGATATCTGTTAGCACAGGCACAAAGGAAAGAAGCCATATCAAACCAATGCAGATGTAGGTCCTCTTCACTGTGCAGAGCTGAGGGTGATGTAGCGGTTTGCAGATGGCAATGTATCGTTCCAAGGCCATTCCAGCCAGATTCAGTGCAGTGTTGTCTGAGGTTGTTGAGGCGAACAGAAGCAGAATACAGCAGACTGTGACATTGACAAGTGGTACAGTGTAAGACATAACGTACAGAGTAACTGTTATTAAAAGCATAATTATGTCATTGATGACAAGGTGAATATATAGAATATATCTTGGGTCAGTGTAGAAGATTGGAGTTTTGAAAAAGGCATACACAAAAATGCCATTGATGTAGGTTATTATGACACCTAATCCAACCGATATTAAATTCTTTATAAAGGCATCTTCAAATGCATCTCGGCTTGTATTCATTCTCACAGAATTTTGTATAAAACTGTCTTGTTCAGATAATTAAATGAACAAATGACTTGAGTGAGCTGTATTTATGGAACAAGCAAATATTAGCTGAGTATTTAGTTATTTAAACATTCCAATTTAAAATGCAGAGGACTGCTAAGAATGAGTTCAAACTTATTACATTCACATTATACTTGCTAAGTTGTATGAGCTGTTGTTAAGAAAGAGACAAAGCTTATATATATAGTCTTTTAAATGTAACCTCATGTAAAGACAATCAGATGCAGGGCTGCCACTTTTATACTCTTGGGGTTTTATACCCTTGTGCTCTGTGTGGTAGTGATAAACACTGCCAAAAGTGGATGTTGATAAATATCACCGTAAGCCCTTTCCTCAAGAGCTTCAATTTTTTTTTACAAGTTGATTAACTGATTGATTGATTGATTTATTTATTTATTTATTTATTTATTTATTTATTTATTTCCTTCCTTCCTTTCTTTCTAAATCATTGTTTGTATTTTTGTTTGATTGATTTTAACTTAACACACAAGATTGTCAGCATGTGTGGAATAGGTTGTTTTGACCTCTAGTGGTTTAAATCTACAACTACACAGTTAAAGTTCAGAGGGGCAAGTATTTTTATGTTTTATTCCCCTGTACCTTTTGGCTAAAAGCATCTTAAAAATACCTAAATCAGTCCTTAAATTTTTTTTAACTTGATTTTGATAGAAATGTGAATGACCTGAAGCAATATTGCTCTGTTAAGAGTACATTTGAAAATTCACCTGTGTGAAAGTATTAAAATGTTTGCCATGACAAGAGGAGTCTGGCCAGTGTGGCTACAAATTTTCATTCCTGCTGAACAGGAACTACACCTGTTTCCACCAGTTTAATCAGTTGATCTTGGCAGTCCAACAACTTGGATTAGTCTCCTGATTGGCTGGAATGAAAAAAAAAACAACTGAAAAACATGTTCTTTAAGTTTAAAACAATGCTTAAATTCATATTTTTTTAAACAAAAGTCCTTATTTTGAATGCAAGTAGATATAACAAACACAAAATCCAAAAACATGTTTACACTAACACTAATTAAACACACATTTGTTTTGCTTTGGTTGTAACCTCCAGGACTGGGGATTTAATTATTAAGAATAACTTTGAGATCAAAGTATCAAAATTGAACATTGATTGAAGTCCAGGCCTTCTCATCCAACATCAGTGCCTGACCACATGTGGTGGCGGGGGCATGGTTGAGTGCCGGTTTATGAATGGCGGGTGGAGCCGGGTGAAGTGAGTGGTAAGGATCTACACCTGTGCAGGATTTTGCTAATGAGTGTTCCGTGTTTCAGTGAGCAGTGGCAAGGATAAAGAGGGGAGAGACAAGAGCCGAAAGAGAGAGCTGAGCAGCACAGAGCCGAGTGTGTGTGTATGTGAAATAAAATCAATAAAAAGTAGTGAAGAAAAATAAAAAGCCTGTTTGAGTTGTCACAGTCCTGCCTCCCATCTCCTCATTTCCGGCCCAACCTGTGAAAGTGTCACAACTCACAAATGCGCTTTTGACTGAATTGGCACAAATTCCCACAGACACACTCTAAACTCTTGTAAGCCTTCCCAGAAGAGTCCCATATTATAGGCCATGGTTTTGGAATGGGATGTCCAATAAGCTAATACAGATGTGATGGTCAGGTGTCTATATATATATATATATATATAGCATGGCACATATATAGCATGGCACATCTTGACTTGGCAATATTTTCCCACTCTTTCTTGCAAAACCATTCTAGATCCATCAAATTGTGAGGGCATCTCCTGTGCACAGCCCTCTTCAAGTAGCTCCAAAGATTTTTAGTTGGATTCAGGTCTGAGCTCTGGCTAGGCCATTCTTTTGTTGATTTGGATGTATGCTTTGGGTCATTGTTGTGCTGAAAGGTGAAATTCTTTTTCATCTTCAGCTTACTAGCAGATTCCTGAAAGTTTTGCACTAGAATCAGCTAGAATTTGTAGCTATTCATGATTTTCTCCACCTTGATAAATGCCCCAGTTCTGGCTGTAGAAAAGCAGCCCTAAAGTAACCACCACCATGCTTTACCGTGGTTATTGTGTTCTTTTGGTGATGTGCTTTTTTTTTGCGCCAAACATACCGTAAAACATTAAAATGTTTGGAATTGGTCTCATCAGACACATTTTGCCATTTGATTTGAGTGGGGTTGGATGTTTTTTTTAGAGAGAGCTTCTATATAGCCTTCCTACCCCATAGTGAAGAATACAAGAGAATGTTGTCACATGCAGAGAGTAATCAGTAATGTTGCCGTAGGTCTCTTGGCAGCCTCCCTGGTAAGATTTTGTCTTGCCCTTTTGTATATTTTGGAGGGATGTCACTGTGGTGACCCATTTTCTCCACTTGTTGATGATGGCCTTTGCAGTGTTCCATGATACTTCTAATGTTTTGGAACTTCTTTTAAGTGAAGTGACATGTGGCCAAGTATGGTGACCCATACTCGGAATTTGTGCTCTGCATTTAACCCATCCAAGTGTGCATGCGCACGCACATGCGCATGCACACACAGCAGTGGGCAGCCTTTGTTTTGCTGCGGCACTCGGGGAGCAGTTGGGGGTTTGGTGCCTTGCTCAAGGGTCTCACCTCAGTCGTGGTATTGAGGGTGGAGGAGAACGCTGGTCATTCACTTCCCCCACCTACAATCCCTGCCAGACCTGAGACTCAAACATACAACCTTCGGGTTACAAGTCCGACTCTCTAACCATTAGGCCACGACTGCCCCCATACGGTAATGCTTCACGATTTTGCGTGTCATCCGTGCGCTATAGCGAAACCAATCCTCGGGTGAATGTTGCGATTTATTTTGCGCTCCGATTGGCCAGCGGGACGAATTGTTTCACCGAGTCCCACCCAGGCCACCGATGCCCCATTGGCCGGCCCGATGAATCGTTTCTGACGCACCTCGCTCATTTTGGCCGAGGCCTCGCAGGCGCCACCGTCGTCTTGACCGTCAAGTTCAGATCTTTTCACCTTTTTCCTGCAAACGTAAGTCAACCTATTTTACCCTTTTTCATGCTTTACCTGTCTTGATTTTAAAAGTGTTAGAGGCATAGTATTAAGGTAATTGCCATTCGTCAATTTGAAGTTTGACCCTTCTAAAATATAGATTACTGCATAAAAAGCACTATTTCATTCATGATAAATTCTGTTTTTTCCCTCTCTTTTTTAAAAAAAATATTTGTAATGCGCATAGAAGCAGGAGAAATAGGGGTAATACTGACCCGTTGGTTGAGTTGTGACTACGTTTGACCCCTCTAAAATATAGATTACTGTATAAAATGTAGTGTTTCATTCATGATCTTCATAGACAAGAAAATTTTAAATTTTTAAATTTTAAACGTTTTGGTATTTTTTTTTTAATTTTCTGTTTTTTGCTCTTTTTCTAAATAGTAATGATAGGGGTAATACTGAGCTATTCGTTTGACCCTTTACTTTGTTCATGTCATTTTTCTGCTGCAAATCATCAATAATGATGACAAGAAAAGAAGTTTGTTTAAAAACAATTTTTAATCCACTCAAATCTGCCAATTACACTTAATAATGTACATTTTTTATATAAATGTTTACTTTTGTTTATGTGGCAGTGCTTATAATATTTGGTGCATTGCTTTAATGTTGCAGAATGGACAGCAAGCCTAATTTGCGCATGGAGGCTGGAGAGCTGGTGCTCAGGGCATCTCAGAAGGCAGCCACTGTGGAGAAAATCCATCTTTCTCAAGTGGCTAAAGGGGTGCCCTTTGTGCTGAAGGACACTGAAGCTGTGCTGGAGGAGGCCAAGGTCAGGGTAGTCCAAGGTGGAGGGGATCCCACTGATGACCTGCTGCTGGCAAGTCAAAGTGCCATCCAGTTTGGTCAGTACAGGGGGAGACCCTTCAAGTGGCTGCTAGAAAATGACCTTGGCTACTCCCTCATGGTCCTGTCTGGACATCAGCGGGAGCGGGAGGCTGGCAGACTGGACCGAGATGCCCTCATGGCCAACAAAGATGCCTTCCTCCAGTACGCCTGCACATTCAAAAAGGTCACAGAGGCCATCAGAGTGCGCAGGCAGAGAGATGACACATTACCTGGCTGTGAGGGTGACTGTCTGGTGGGCTTTGGGGTACACAAGAAGAGCTCCTACAAAGAGCTCTACGAGGCTACGGACAGGAAGAGGAGAAGGTAATATAAATTTATGCCTGTTGTGATTTATTTGCTTTGTTTGCTTGTTAATGTGTTGTTTACACTGTTTTATATTTTATTTATTTATTCATTTTATTTCATCATATACATTTCTTATGCAGCTATGTGGACTTCATCAGACTAAAGGACACACGTGCAGGCAGCAAGATGGATGCCCTAAAAAATACATCCTGCTGAGGGACCAGCAGAAGATAAGGGCTGAAAGAAAAAAAAATCTACTGCTTCCCAAACTACTGCCTGACACCCTGCACTTCCGGCCTCTCCTCCATTCACCCAAAGCTCACTTTCTGAGCCAGCAACAGCACATGGTGAGTTTTTAGATCTGTTCCTGATGTATTTCTATGTATGTTCAGTTCAAACATAATTATGACTGACATTTACAATTTTGTGGCCTTAGAGCCAACAGCTGGCGTCAGCCATGAAGGTGGAGTCACAGGGTGAGTGCTGTGAGTGCATCATATTGTAGTATTGCATAACCGTAACTGTCTTGTCTTCGCTCTGCTTGTCTGTAACAGTTGTGTTGTGTTATTCACAGTATTTCCACCACCTTCACTGCCTTCAGCACCGATCCGCTCAACTCACTTGGAGCAGAGGGCCGCCCAGAGCCTGGTGTTAGCAGCTCCTGAGGTACGGTTTTCACACCGGAAGTGTGCCTTTGTGTCTCATCAGTAAATATTTAAACAGGTATATTGATATATTCATTTTTTGTGTGTGTGTGTGTGCGCGCGCGTTCAGGTTGTTCTTCCCGAGGCCTGGAAGCACTCACTTCCAAAGGAACAACACGAGTGGATCGGTCGCTCCCTCTTCCGACACCAGGGTGGCAAGGCAGTGCTAACAGATAACTTGCAGATGTGGTGGTACCCTCCCCAGCCACGTCTGCTGTATCATCAGCCTCCAGCATCGCCAGACGTGTTCTTCACCTGGCCGTTGTGTTTGTGGATGCCCTACAGGATGTGGTCTTATAAGCTGATCTGCAGCTCACCAAACTGCAGATGGTCCGGTCAGCGACTGACATCTTGTGGGCTCTACAAGACAGTGAGGCGGGTGCTGAATTTGCACGGCTGGTACTTCCTGGCAACTGAATACCTGGAGTGCCAGCGCTGCAACAAGAAGCTGGCCGCGTGGTCATATGACATCCTGGACCAGCTTGATCCGGCTCACCGCAGGATGTTTCCAGCAATCCTCACTTACCGGTGAGTCATGAAAAATTTGTTCTTATTATAAGCAAAAATTAATAGGCATGTGCAATTAAGTGCTGAAATTTTACACCGTTAACTAGGCTGTAATATAATTTAAACTGCTAATAATAATTTATTATTATACATTTTTGTAATACTGATAAAAATTAAACACACATAATTTGTAACCAAAAAATATATATTTATTTTGACTTTGCAGTTCTTCCAAAAGACACTTTG
This sequence comes from Pangasius sanitwongsei, assembly GCA_037576675.1. Lineage (NCBI taxonomy): Eukaryota > Metazoa > Chordata > Actinopteri > Siluriformes > Pangasiidae > Pangasius > Pangasius sanitwongsei. The sequence goes on along the minus strand of CM075013.1, from coordinate 24,601,905 downwards.
TCTGACAGTTGAGGTTTTATTTAGGATGTTTAAACAGCCTCCCCCCTACCCCTCCATTGATCTTTGCTTGACCTTTGATGGGTGTCAGACTCAGAACAATAACATTCTGACACCCTGACTCACTGTGGGTGACCTTGCCAGACTTGTGTGATGTCTCTTTCATCAAAGATCTGTGTTGTGATATCCCACGCATCAAAAATCTTTTTTGTGCAGTCAGTGTTTCTTGGTCCTGGAAACATCACACCTTTCCCTCTGCTCTGGAGAACAAAAAGTCACACTTCAAATGAGTTTACTAATCTATGACTTGGTTTATCTGTGTGTTTAAACAGGTTCTCTTGTGATATACAGTACATGTGGCAAAGTGACAAATGCTGTATCAAAAACTGTGTGAACAATACAGTGAGGACTGGATGGAGAGGTCACTGCAATACCTCGCTGCATGTGACCGCTTCCAGGGCACCACCATGCGGCCCGTCACACCTCCACCACCAATGCCGCCTTGGCCGACCGCCAAGTGGCTCCTCTATGTCCACGCAGAGGATGTCCGGTCTCGGTATGGCGAGCTCAAAGCCAGGGTCACCTCTGTCTTTGGATCCATTCTGAAGATGGACTCCACAAAAAAGGTAACTTATTAATCACAGATTATTTTATATACAACTGTACTTGCACATTTGATCTTTTGTAAATGTAAGGCATGTTTGGAGCTTATTGAATCTTCTGTTTTTCAACAAGAAGTGGTCAAAAAACTGTCCGGAGCGGCCACTGGCACCGCAGCCTGGGTCTCCAATGTGAGCAATGAGCACGGGCAGGTCCTCATGTCCGTGCTCGCCTCACATGAGGGTCAGGGGCTGCTGCCCATGACCACAGGCCTGGTGAACAGGTACAAGGTGGCTGGAGTGGCACCCCCCACACACCTCTATGTGGACAGAGACTGCTGCCCTGCTGTGGGCTCGTCCAGGGCAGCTGCCATGTTCAGCGGCTGGGATGATCTGGTGGTTCGTCTGGATGTGTGGCACTTCATGCAGCGCTTCACAGCAGGTCTGCACACTGACAGCCTCCCACTCTACGGCCTGTTCATGGCAAAGCTCTCTGCCTGCATTTTTGTGTGGGACGAGGGAGATGTGGCTCTTCTGTGGGAGGCAAAAAGGAGGGAGCTGGAGCAACGGCAGGGCATCACGGACCTTACAGATGAGCTGCTTACCAGCAGGCTCAGATCCAAACAGCTGGCGCAGCACTGTCGCCACTGCATGCGAGGTGTGGAGGAGACAGAACGGCTGATTGGAGAGATGCTGGAGGTCTTCAAGGATGCCAGGGAAACCATGGGCACCCTCTTGGTGGACCAGGAGAGGATGGCCGTCATCTGGGACACCCAACGTTGCCATCTTCCCTGCATCCAGGACCCTCCTGGAGTGCAGCTGTACACCCAGACAGGAAGTATAACAAAGGGAGGGCTCACACTTCCTGTCTACCGCTGCGCTTGAGGGTCCACATCCCTGGAGTCCTTTCACAACCACCTCAACTGTTTCATACCCGGTAAGGTTCATTTATGTTGATTAATTTATTAATCATTAATTAATTTGTATTATGAGTGAGTTGGTTATTTAATGTTTCCTTTTTTTTAAAAAAAAATCAGGAACGAGCGCTAACCTGGAAAATTTCCAGGCTTATCTGCTTGAGGGTTTGGAGCGGTGGAATGAGGACCGTGCTGCTGCCACCGCCATAAATGAGCCCCCATTGTCGCTGCGTTGCTACAGTGCCTCGCTCCAACACAGCCTCAATGAGCTCAGCCAGCATCTTCTTGGCAGCAGTCTTGTACAAGACTACTCCAACCAAGAGAGTAAACGGGTATGTGTCTATTTTTGTAATGTACAGACTTCTGTTTTAAAACCTTGTTTTCTGTTTAATTTTGTTTTGTCAGGCGAGCTCATCGGGGTGGAGTATCTGTGCTCGCAGCAGTCCTGGGAGTTCCTGGAGAACTTTGGGCGGGACACAGACGCCCCAGATGGAATCCCAGACAACTTGGTGGAGGCAGAAGATGAGGGATTTGGGGATGAGGAAGAGGAGCAGGACCACACCATCTCTCCTCTTTCTCTGATGTCCACCAAGGACGCGATACGCTTGTCTCGGGATGTTCCCTCATCCTCTCGGTCCTCCCAGGACCTGCCATCTGAGCCCCAAGAAGAGGTATGTTTGCAAGCATCCTTTACTATGCCATCACTTGGAGCACATTTTCATCCATACTAACTGATTTTCTTGCTGCTTGCAGGTGTGCAGAGGACCAGACGGGGCTCCAGGGTTCGATCAAGTGGTGGAGCTGGCCAGGTACCTCGTCGAGCTCAGAGAAAAGCCTTGTGTCTCGGATAGGGAAGCCGCTGACATTGTCCGACTGTGGGATAGGCTGCCGGACAGTGACAAACAGGGGGTGTCCTATCCGCCGAGGCACAAGGACAGGCTTCTGCAAGGCAGGTTCAAGGCCACCCATTCGAAAACCTCAACCTGCCATGGAAAGGAGAGCCTGAAGCAGTTAGTTAAACATTTCTGAAATAGTTAAACATTATGTAAATTATTTAAATTATTATATTTTAATTATTATAAACATTAGTTAAACAGCTGTGATAATGTGAAAGACTGTAAGCCTTTTATGCTTTATCGTCTCTTATTTTTTTTTATTACAGGTGTGTGCTGGGGCAGGGGTCAGGCCCTGCACAATGGCCCAACATAAGCAGGATTGTGGAGGCAGTATGTCTGGACCTCTGCTCCATTCATCCAGCGTGGAAGGTGAAGTGGGGCGTTTCCATGAACCGCTGGGCTGCCATTCTAGGACCTTTTTGTCCTCTTCGGCCCTCTTCTTTCTTCTACAGGCTTTGGCCCTTGGCACCCGTTTAAGGGCTGCATCAGCTACAGCTGATGGAGGAGGGAGCACAGCCAGCGATGTGCATGTAGGAACTGTATAAGGCAAAAATACACACACATATTTGCTTCTTATATGAATTTATTCTTTTACATTCTTTCATAGTTTAAAGATCTGATACATTGACATTCTTGAGCACTGGAGGCCACTGCTGACTGGTGGATGGGGTGGCTTGCAGAAAAGGCTCTCTCTGCAGGCCGTTCCTAGACCGTCTAGTGGATGGGGAGGCTTGGAGAGAAGACTTTCTTTCCAGTCTTTCCCGGAACCGTCTCCTCCTCTCGCTTTCCTCTGAGGAAATCACTGGAGGCCAGTGAGGTTTACGAAATTTCTGTTTTTCTTGCTCTTTTTTTGGAAGACTCTGCCCTCTGGACTCGCAAAGTTGTGTTGTCCAGGTCCCTTGAAAGCCTCTGTCAGAACTTGTTGCGTCGTTCCTGCTCTCTTTTCGAAATTACAGGAGGCCATCTCTGTTTTCTGGGCATAATTAAATGCAAAATAACACTGCCCTCTGAAGAAAACTGACTCTGAAATCAAACTGGCTGACAGGGGCCGACAGAGAAGATTGTTCTGCATCTTCAAGCAGGTGGGCAGTATAATGGGTTCTGTAAAAGAGTCTTTAGGTTCTGGGTCAAATACACATGATATTCAGTATAAGTATCAGTATTAGTATTCTTGGTGCCTGGGAAATAGTAAACTGTAGGCAATAGTCAAATGGAAATGAGAAGAAAAAGGAGTGCCCACCTGGCTTGCTGAGGAGTGAGATGTTGTGCCCTTTGAATGTACTCCAGGTTCCAATGATCAGTATATACTATGAATGGATGGATGATGAATGGATCCACTCCTCTAGGGCCAGTTAGCAACATTATAGTTCTTCTCCAATTCTAGAATTAATCAACATTATATTATTATATATAGTATTATACAGTATATTTGTGTAAGCGGGGGTGTGGTCGAGTACCAGTTTGTGAATGGAGAGCGGAGCCGAAAGTGAGTGGTAAGGATCCCACACCTGGTGTGGGATCCTTACCACTCACTTACCACAGAACGAATGTTCTGTGTTTCAGTGACCAACAGCAAGGATAAAGAGGGGACAGACAAGAGCCATGGCAGAGAGAGCTGAGCAGCACAGAGCTGTGTGTATATGTGAAAGGTAAGACCGTTGAAAAGCAAACGTAAGGAAAATAGAAAAATAAAGAACCCGTTTGAGTTGTGCAAAGTCTGCCTCCCGTCTCCTCATTCCAGACCTATCCCAGGAAAGTGTCACACTGTTGTATGGTCGGGCCCTCACAACCAGACTGTGCAATAGTTTCTTCCCCCAAGCCATCAGACTCCTAAACACTCAGAAACTGGACTGAAGGAACACACACACACAACTGAGCATCCTCCATCCTCTTTGCAATTATTTTTGCAAGTTTTTGCACATTACATTATGCTGCTACAATATTTATTATACTGTACATAGGCTGCTACTCTTATGTTTACACTATTTCAGCTACTTATATTGTACTCTTGTATTCTTTGCACTATTCTTGCTAGATTCACTTTCAAATAGAACTGTGTACTGGTCGGTGCTTCACTGGGACTTACTGTGCCCATTGTCTATCCCAGTAGTCACTGTACTGTCTTGTGCTGTGTACACATGTTTGCACTTGTGCACTTTATGTATAAATTTATGTAGTCTCTTGTGGTTCTGTGTTGTTCTGTGTTTGTTTTATGTAGCACCTTGGTCCTGGAGAAACGTTGTTTTGTTTCACTATGTACTAACTGGCTGTATATAGTTGAAATGACAATAAACTCCACTTGACTTGACTTAACTTGTTGCTGAAACCCAGGAGTTAGAGGAAGATTTGCCATCATGGAGTCCTTGCCACTTGCTGAGATTGTGAAGAACCTCACCGGCATCCACCAGATGCAACACCAGGCCCTCCTCGAGCTGTGCATGGAGCAGGAGTAGTGCTTATAGGACTTACTCCAAGCCCGGGCAGAGGACTGGCCAGTGCTATGGAGCCTGATCCAACTGGCAGGTACTCTGACAGCATCCCTGGCAGCTGCTGTGGGCATGCCCCACGTCATGCTTGTGATGATGGGACCGCAGGATGACCCAGAGGCTTTTGTCGAGTTCTTTGAGCTTGCTACGGAAGCGTGGGGCTGGTCAGAGTCACTGTGGGTGGTCCGTCTGCTGCTGCTACTGTCAGGGGAATCCCAGCTTGCAGCCCAACAGCTTCCGGGCACGAACCTGCTGGAATACCCGGACCTAAAGCAGGCCATTTTGCAATGGGTTGGCTGCACCCCTGAACAGCACTTCTGCTCACGCACCCTCATTTGGCCCCAAATCATGCCCATTTGCATTTGCTCAACAGCTCTGGGTCAACTGTCAAAGGTGGCTGTTGGCAGAGGAGCATGGTGCAGAGGACATAGTGGTGCTGGAGCAGTTCATCGTCCAACTACCGCAGGGGGTGCTGGAATGGGTCCACTGCCACCATCTGGCATTGCTACACAAGGCGGTCCAGCTGGGGATGACCACTTGGGGGCGTGTCTGGGAGTAGGCGAGCTCCCTATTCTTCCCCCTTTTCTCCCCATCACTGCACCACAGAAATGGGGGCCAATTCCCCCGAAACCAGTTCCCCCTGGTCCCAGGGTTTCCCTACCCCTCCCTCTCCCACTATGTCTGTCTCTACCCCCCAGGGTGGTGATTCTGGGGCCACAGGTGTGGTGCCTGGTTCAAGGTGAGGCATTGGGAAATGCACAATTGGTGAAGGTGAGGTGTGCATGTGGATGTACATGAGTATCCTCTGGTGCCAGTCATGATCCAATTCCAGTGACAAAAACATACATACAATACAGTCGGCACTTATCCCTGCCTCACCCATCCACTGATTTTGGGAAGAGATTTTTTCAGGCTTGTTTTTTCAGACGTTGTTGAGGGGAATGTTTGTAGATGGGTCCTGCAGCAGTGCAGCATGGTGTGGCTGGGGAGAAGAAACTCTAAGGCACGCCTCTGACCAAGTGAAAGTAATTGATGGTCAGCAGGTTCAGCCCAGTGTTACACTTTCCTGACCTTATTTTGCAGTTATTAAAGATAAAAAAGAGTGTCCTATGTCACTTGTTTATACCATGTGACATAGGACACTCAAACCAAAGAGGAAACAACCCAATTACTGGTCCCGAAGAGCCATCAGGAAATGTTATTCCAGGTGGCTTACCATAATCCTATGGCGGGATAAAACACTGAACCAACTCATGGCCTATTTCCATTGGCTGGGCATTCGCGGCGATGTTTGCAGGTGGTGTGTGGAATGTTGAGAATATCAGCTGGTGAAACTGCCGGCCACCCCAAAAGTGCCATTGCACCCATACCCAATATTCGAGGTCCCATTTGAAAGAATTGGTATGGACCTCCTCAGGCCATTAGAACAGTCTACACGAGGGCATTGCATTGTGTTAGTTTTAGTGGACTATGCAACGCGATACCTGGAAGCAGTGCCTCTCCGCAATACTCAGTGATGGGGAGACACTCTTCTGTGTTATCTCCTGAGAACAGGATCCCAAAAGAGATCGGGACTGACCAGGGCACATCCTTTATGTCATGCACTCTTCGCGAACTATACGAATTTTTTGGGAATTAAACCGTTTCACACCAGTGTTTACCATCAAGAGACGGGTGGGCTGGTCGAATGGTTTAATCAAACGCTGAAGAATATGATTTGTAAGTTCATTCACAATGATACTTGGAATTGGGATAAGGTCCTGCAAGCCTCCATGCTGTTTTCCCCAGTTAAATTATTGTACTGTCACAAGCCTCGTGGCGTCCTTGATGTTGTAGGATCTGTAGCGAACAGGCAAGGAAAGCAAAGAAGCCATAAAACTAGGAATCCTGCTCCCAGACTTTGCAGACCCAAGTTAATTACTGCTTGTTTGATTGCTGGATTTCAACTGTCCTGTGAACAATCAGCAACTGATAGGACATCCCTGACCAGTGGACGAACCTCTCAGCCAAGAGGAACCTCTGTCAAACTTATTGACCTAGGCCGTTGGCCAAGACCAGATGGCTCACCCAACATGATGGTAAAACTGATAACTACAGAAAAAGGAGGGGGGACGACTCACCCAAGGACCCTCATGGAATGAGACCTTTGTTCTCCCCAGGAGTTCAGCACCCTTCACACATTCCACAGAACCCAGCTTAAACAGACTACATAATTCTATTTTACATCTCCTGTAAGGACAATGACTTTTAAGATGATGCACCATAGTTTGAAAACTTGTTGCCTCTTTTAATGTCATTCTGTATATGTATCATGCTTATAGCACCATGTATGATGCTTTTTGATCGTTTAACAGGGATCATAGTGTTCGTGAGTGTTTCAATAAAAGCAGGTATGTCGTGTTTGGTATGTGTGTGATCGCTATTGAATTTCCTAAGGGTTGGTATAACGTGACGTTGAGTACAGTGTATTGTATGCATGTTACCAAAATTCCTGACTAAGTTCTAACTTAACCTTGTGCAAAGTTTGAAAGCACATAACTCAGAGACCAGAATGTTAATTAGTGTCAGAGGAGGAGAATACAGTTTACACCCTGCCCCAAGATCCTGCTGATCGGAGCAAACACTTTGGGGTCAGCCCAACTAGAAAGGGTTAAAACCCCCTGACACAAAGGAAACTCTGAATCTCATCCAACACATCTCATCAAGAGTCCATCAACATCTTCAAGGAGTTCTCTTCAACAAACAGCTCAAGAGAGTCTCCATCCACATTTGAAGGAAGTTTCATCAACCAAAAGCTTTAGAAGTTCATCACGAGGAGATCACACTTGCTCTGAGACTCCGCATCCAGACTGGTTCTTGCGAAGCCTCTAACTCTCACCTTCACACCGCTGTGAACCATTCATCAAAGTTTTGCAACCCACCTACGAGACTCCGCTGGGTTCACGCCTCACTCTGTTCATCAGCCCCATTGGTCTTTCGAGACACTACATAAGGCCAACCAGACCACCGACCAATCAACATCGCCGGAAACTCCTTCCAAAACACAACGCAACGAGGGAATCCTGGCAACACAAACACAAGTATAGTACCTCCAGATTCTCGCTGAACTGGTGCAGTTAATACAAGTTTAAAGCCCTTCTAAA
>CM075013.1:24495313-24574237 GCA_037576675.1 Pangasius sanitwongsei | reverse complement strand
TTGTGCACAGGGGCATCGTCATGCTGGAACAGGTTTGGGCCTCTTAGTTCCAGTGAAGGGAAACTGTAATGCTACAGTATACAGAGACATTCTATACAATTCTGTGCTTCAGACTTTGTGGCAACAGTTTGGGGAAGAACCACATATGGATGTGATGGTCAGGTGGCCCACTCACACACTACCCTGGTCCTCCAAGGTTGATCTTTTATGTATGTTCTCTTGTTCTTTCCCAGTTTCTCATTGTTTTATTTCCCCTTTCTCCCTGTCAGGCACCTTACTTTTCGGTTTCTTTACCTACTACTCCAAGTTTGATTTTCCTGGATCGGTGGTGTCCCTGAGAGCCGGGCAAACTCTTCCTATCACAGAGTTTCTGAGCAGAGATGATGAGATGCCTGATACTGCAGAAAGCTCAGATGCTGCCAGACAGAAAACAACTGTACGCCCTAAACTGGGACCTGTAAACATCCTGGACCCGTTTGAACTCCACCACAACGTAGCTGGCAACATTACTGAGCGAACACACAAGAATCTTCGCAGGGAGTTCTGCGAAGCAGAGAAGTACTGCCGGAGTCTGCAGTACCAGCGCAAGTCATCCAAGGGCAAGTCCTGGGGGCTTGTAAAGCTTTTCGCGCCTCATGTCGAGGGTGTATCCTGCTCACAGGGTGCCAAAGAAAAAGTCCCAGAGATCATCATCCCGTTCAGGGCAGCTATTTTGACGCAGTCTTTCCGTACAGAGCTGAGTTCAGCAGGAGAGACATTCCGAGTTGTTTGGTTCAAGAAGGTCTGCTCCATCTTGGAGGTGGTGTTTAATGACATTCTCAAGTGTACACCTTCAGATCAGGTTGAGATCAGTCAAGATCAAACCAAGGCAAAAGGAGATGCTGAAGAGGAGGAAATGAACAATAATCAGAGTCTTAATAGTTCCAGCCATCAGCCCACAGCTCACTCTGGAATAAAAAGACCCCTCTCCATAGAGGAAGGTCCATCCTCCTCTTCCTCACCCCAGGGAAAGAGGATGAGACTGGAACCTTCAGCAGATTATCCAGAAGTGGCTCACTGGAACTGGACTCAGAGACACCCGGTGTGGGCCGGCCGAAGGAAGATCCGGAGAGTTTTACTAAAAACAAGCGATGAGACCTCCAAGCCTGAAGGGGGCTGCAGCAGCATTGAGAGCAGGGTGACGCAGTATATCATAGAGAATGACTCAAACCCCAAGGAGAAGTTGGATTTCCAGGTGGATGCCCTCGTGGTGGGCAGTGACGAGTGCACAAAGGCGGTGCTCAAGTTTAAAGCAACCAATGATCCTACGGGACATTTTCAAGACTTTGTCCATTTTCTCGATTCTTTCCTGCCCAAGATGGTGGAAACGTTGTTGGCGAAATCTGAATAATTATTTTTGTTCTTTGACCGTCCATCCTGCACGTTTATTTTTATGGTTGTAAAACGTAAACGTTTTGTGTTTGCTTCAGTGATGGAAACGACATTAATAACTATTTGTATGCAGGCACAATAATTAACAACAAATATTTGCTATAGTTTGGTTGACTTCTGGCCTTTTTTCCTTATTTGTTCTCATCTAATGATTTCTTGTGATTTAGTCATTCATTTCACTGTTTATTAAGGCTTAAAAAAGAAACAAGTTGTGTTTTGATTTAAAATGGTTTGTAGTATATTTTGGTTTGTCCATTGTAAAAAAAAAAAAAAAAAAAAAGAAGTTGTAAGTGCAGGTTATTAAACATGAAGCTACCAGTTTATGGTCTTCAGCTTCTGTTTTAGACATGTTCCATCCGTGAATGTTTCAGGGTTTTTTTTTTTTTTTTTTTATATAAACAAGTCACCAACTATCAAGGACAGATTTTTTTTGTAGGTTAATGTTATATCTGTCAGTACTTTTTAAATGTTGGACACGGTGAATCTTTTTGGTCAAGATCATGATTCGTACCTCTTTTGTTCAGTGGTTCAGTTTTTGACTCACTGAATTCTTTTGGTTAAGACCAAGATTCACTCCACTCTTATTCAGCAGATCAGTGTTTGACTCGGTGAATCGTTTCAGTTATGGCCAAGATTCACTTCTCTCTCGTTCATTCTGTCAGGGTTTTACTCTGCGAGTCCTTTCCGTCATGGTCGAGGTAAGCTTCTCTCATGTTCAGGAGATCAGTGTTTGATTCAGTGAATCATTTCAGTCAAGACTGAGATTTCATACCTTTCTCATTCAATGAGTTGGTGAATCCTTTCAGATAAGTCTAAGAATCTTTCCTCTGTTGCTCTGTGAATCCTTACTGAATCCTTAGGATCATGGATGAGAGTCATTTGAGTCAATCACTAACCCCCTGAACGAGAGAAGAGAGAATCCCTGTCATGACCAAAAAGATTCACTGAGTCAAACACTGATCTGCTGAGCACGAGAGGAGCGAATAGCAGGCATGACTGAAAGAATTCACTGAGTCAAACACTCACTCGTTGATAGAAAGAGGAGCGAATCTCAGTCTTGACCTGAAGGCCATGACTGAAAGGATTCACCGAGTCAGTCACTGATCCGCTGAATGAGAGAGGAGTGAATCTCGGCCATGAAAGAATTCGAGTCATGGCAGATATTCTCTCCTGTTGTGCTCAGAGGGTCAGTGTTTGGTGCAAGCAGGACCTTTTCAGGCTTCCAGTTCATGCAGTAGTAATCTATGTTGATCTGGATTATAAAATAACACAGAATAACAATGATTATTAGTTATTTTTACACTCCTCAAGCTATTTGGTGCCTGCCTTAGACAGTGGCATGATCATGGTGAATGAATCTGAATGAATCATTTAAATGAACTGACTCAAATGAAAAGACTGAAATGTTTTCTCTATTCTGTACACAATATTTAAACCTGAAGTACTTTAAGTGCACCTGGCATTTTTAGCAGAGGCTACTTCCTTTCTTTCTTTTTTTCCCCCCTCTCATGTTCTGTGCAGGTAATAGAAGTGTGTGTCCTTTTCCGGTTTTTCTGCTGTGTCAGATTTCCAACGTTCAGACCTTCTGGTTAAGAATCCCTAATAGGCAATTTAGGATTCTTTAGCAATACAGGCGCTGGCTCGTGCCTTTACAGAACTCCTTCCCAGCAAGATGGAGTAAAAGGTCATACTCCACCCTCCGCTGCTTGGCTCGAGATGTACGAGTGTAATTATGGATAAGGATGTGCTGTTTTGTGGAAACCAGCCCTCAGACAGACTCGCTGATTAAGATCACCTCGTTTCATTCGATCTGGGCTGACATGATGGCTCAGGACTGCATTAGGATGTAGAGAGAGAAACCAGGGCTGGGTGTTTCCCATCATTGCTCTGGGGTTGGAGAGGATACTCTGATCATTTTCATATGATCTCATTCTGGAGCTAGCGATAAACATACACAACTTTAATAAAGGGGAGGGGCTGACAGAAGACAAATTTAATTGCAATTGAACAGATCTGGGGTTCTTCAAGGTGCAGTGTTAACCCTGTGTGGAGTACGCTTATGTCTGTAGTACCATATATTCAACAGAAAGTTTACCTGTAGTCCTGCTTTCACACTTTTCTGGTAACGTTTCTGAATTCCAGCACAAAAAGAGTGCAGACACTTTTAAAAAATCACCACTGCCGTCATTTTTTGGTCGTAGTAGCGGACTGACGTCACAGGAGCTTTACAGAAATATATAAATTCAGCATATAAATTTTAAATATATCCCTAATGAGCAAGCCTGGGGCAACAGTGGCAAGGAAAAACTCCCTGAGACTACATGATGAAGAAATCTGTTTTTGTTTTGTTGTTTTTTTGTTTTTTTTTTTAACCTCATGACCAGTCAGGTGGTGGCAAGCTAGAAAAACCAACATGGAGGACAAAAGTGCTGGTGAAAAAGCCTTGTTAGTGAGTGAATACGAGGAGATTAATGTCATGTCGAATTCCAGATATTCACACATGTAATAAAAATAATTAAAAATAAACAATGTGTGAACGTTTGGGACGTGAGCCTAAGGATTGTTGCTTATGTTTTGTCTTGTATTCAGGTTCAGCCCAATGCAACAATCTATTTAGCATTACCTTAAACTTTAATCCAGTATAGTTATGTTAGGAACTTATTTGCAAAAAAAAAAAAAAAGACATGATTGCAGCAGTGAAAACGGTTAAACATGGTTCGGTTGAAAGAGTCTCACTGATGAAATCGCATTTGTAAATTTGCTTCTTAATGTCTGGCTATCCATTCCCGGTCCTGCTTTTGTCAATATATCCGAGCTCGAGTTTAAATCACGTTTATTGTAACCCTAAAGCCATACGTCATTAAAGCAAGTCTCCATTTGCTAGCCATGTTAGCGTGATTTTAACATGCTCGTTAATGAGATCCTGAATTGATCAGAACTTGCCATGTAAAGCCACTCCCCTGGCCATTAGTGGCTGACACCTCATTTGCTCGTGGTTAATGGCTTTCATTACGAAAAGCGAGACGTGAAGGTTCGCCGCGTGTTTCTCAAGGAGCATTACTGTTGGGAGAAGATTGCTCTAATGTGGATTGTTTAGAAGTGGACATTCTTGTACCCAAATGGAGATTCACAACGGACCTCATCACACCATTAAGAGTTCTCCTCTCTAAAGTGGAGTTAAAAGTTCCTAACTTCTCCTTAAAAGCTACTCATGAAGCTGTTGAGAGGAACTTTACTAAGGAATTACCAGGGGTGGAAAATACTCGAGCAATTGTACTTCGTTATTATACTAAAGTATGATTCTGGCGTATTTCACTAGAGCATTACTGAAATTGAATACGTGTACTCTTACTTAATTACGTTTCCAAGAAAAAAAGACCTTCATAGAAGTTCTGTTCTTCTCTCATCCAACATCAACCTCATCAATGTAGAAAAAAAAAATCTATCCAGAATTGTCCAAATTTGTCATCTTCTGAGACCTTGTTATGTACTACACAATGTAGTTAGCGCTATAGCTGTCCATGTGCATGTGAAGATGGCTAATCCACCGGACTGCAGCGTTGAACTTGAGGATGAATGCTCCTGGCCCTACCTCATTAAAATGTTCCAACATGCTGGAGTAAATAAACACTCGTATAAAACGAGGCGTCAACGTTACCTCCGTAGAAGGCGTGAACTTTGAACTATCAAATTTGAAAAAGCATGTACTCAGACATGCTGTAATACCATTTAAAATTGTACACCGCTTACATTGGTCTAAAGTCAGACTTTCTAAGATTAATGCTGACACAGATCCCACATGTGATAGATGCAGGCTCCAGCAACTCTGCTGCATACATTTTGGACATGTCCAAGACTTTACATGTTCTGGACCAATATCTTTGAGACCTTCTCTGGGCTATTTGGAGAGGTAGTAGAGCCATCCCCATTTATTGCATTGTTTGGTGTGGCCCCAGAAAACATTAGTTTTAGTAAAAGGAAAAGTAAAATATTGGCCTTCTGTTCCCTTCTGGCTAGGAGACTGATACTGATTAAATGGAAAGACCCTATTCCACCGACATTTAGCCACTGGATAAGGGAAGTCATGTACCATCTTAAGTTGGAGAAAATTAGGTATACAGTTAGAGGGTCTACTGGGGCATTTTATAAAATCTGGCAACCTTTCTTAACTTTTGTTGAGGAAATGAAAGCAGGCAATATGGTATTGTAAATAAAGGGGTTGGGGAATATTGTTTGTATTTGCTTCATATTGTTTATTTATTATTATTATTATTAGCAGCATTGTTATTTTCTTTGTTTATGGACATCTGATCATGTATAATATCCTTATGTTATGTCTGGTGTTTAGGGGATGGGGGAGTTCGGTTTCTGTGTACTTTATGTATTTGAAAACAAATTTTAAAAACCCTGATCAAAAAAAAGAACACGCTTTGTGTTTGGAGAAGGGGGCAGCAAGGATGATCTGTTCTGCAAAGAGAAATGGAGGTTAGATCAGATATGTGCACAGTGATTTGTTAGCAAGCATGGCTAGGGGTGGGGCTATAACAGATCCCCCAAATTAGTCCACAACTGGAAATTGGGGCTAAAATCACGTAGTGTGAATTCAGCATATACTTTCAAGTGTTCTGGCTAGTAAGACATTTGCCTCCAGAATGGAACACAGCTGTTTCCACATTTAATTCTCTTCTTTGACTCCTAATTTGTTGCCAGTAATCATTGTAAGGTCGACAGGTTTCTAAATCAGTGGAGAAATGGGTTCAGTAATACAACAGGGCAGGTTGCTTGACACGTGTGTGAATGACTGTTAACAGCATCTTCACACAACACACTTCTTTGCAAGGCATCATGGAGACAATGGTAATTAGTCATTTGGCACTTCAGTGTGTGTGTGTGTGTGTGTGTGTGTGTATGTGACAGAGAGAAAGAGAGAGAATACAAAAGGTCAGGGTGGATTAGTAAGCATGACAGACATACTGCAACCAATTACATTATCTATTACAATAATGTGACATCTCAGATGTTAAGAGGTTTAACAAACCTTGAGTATTGGAGTGTTTTCCTGTTTTTTCGATGGATGGATTTCAAAGGTGTGGCTCAAATTGCTTACTTTTCTTACTCTTCTAGCCAATGTTATATAATGAATAATGCAGAACTTCAGCTTTAACTTGAGGTTATTTACACCCACACTGGGTGAATGGTGAATGGCAAATTAAAGCTGAATTGCAGCATTATATCTTTATATATATATATAGTTTTGATAAATAAAAGTCAGAATGCTTTTGAAGTTGAAAACATTGACATTTATTTCTCAGTTTGGAGCTTACACATTTTCTGATTACTCTGGTTTTTATTACATTATTGGCAAAGATACTATAGTCGCATTTTTATACATAAATACAAAAATCTGAGGTAGGGCCTCAATGACATTTAAAATAAACTTTCACATACATGATATTATTTTATGGCACAGGATTTTAAACCTATACACATATATCTTTTTCATTTATACATATATATTTGTATTTTTAAACCGATATTATGATGTGTTGGAGGTACATATCTGTATCCATAGGCAGATGTCCCTCTCTTTAATAAAACACACAGAAATATATATTACATATGTAATTAGAGATTTTACCTATGCAATGATAGGTCCACAATAAAGTGCCAAAAGACACAACAGACATTACATTAGAGATCTATATGGAGATATATGACTGACTAGAAGCTACTTGGTGTTGATATTTTTGAAATACATATGATATATATTTTTTAAATTACCTATAAGGCTGATTGACCTGAACATACATCAGTGAGCACTACATGGAAAATGAGTGGCAGTATCTCTGTCTCCTAAACACATAGCTTAATATTGTCTTCTTCATATATATATATATACGTAGGCTATTTATAGAGTTTATATGTAGATATTATCTTTTATTTAATAAATATTTAGCAAAATTCTCCTTCTTTGGTAACCTACTGGCCCTTTTTGGACCACAGGCATTCATTTACTTTTTTTTTTTTTTTATTGTTTTTTTTTTTAAGAAGGGGAAAAAAATCTATTAAAAAATGAAAGCCAGCTTGTCCTGATGTGAGGAATGCATGCAAAGGAGAGAAAGAAGGAGAGAGGGAGAGAGAAAAGGAGATAAAGAAGAGGACAAAAGAACACTGGAATAGCACAAATAAACACAAACAGCGCATGCAAGTCAGTCAGCTAGCTATTTATTTAGTGTCCTCGTGTTTTTATTTTGCAGGTGGGCTTCAGAGAAAGGAGAGACGTTAGGCCTAGAGAGAGCGAAAGTTTATGCTGAATATTACATCACTGCTATTACAAGTCATAGCTCTTGCAGGCTATGACAATCTTTTCTAATTCCTCTTCTTTCTTTGGATGCATCCTAAACCCTAGCCTTTTATTACCCAACTATTAGAAGGCTTGAATGCTGTTAGCTTGCTACTTAATAGGCTACAGTACATCCTCTACAGTAAGAGGCGATGTTCATATTACATGCTAGCATTTGGGACACTCTATATATGGAGATGAATATTATGAACATTTTTTATTTGCTCTGCTTTCTGCACTGGGTAAATACTGTTGTGTTTGGCTGTGGAATTCAGACATTTGAAATGAATTTCATTTATGAAATAATTGAAGTTTTGGAGAAAGAGCATGTCTAAGGTTCTTTGTAGTTAACTGCCTATAAATTTCCATTCGTCCCTTTCTCTACATGTGGCAGAGTTCCTGCACCCCCTACCTCCTCCACTATTCAACAACTTGTACTCAGGACTTCTCATTGGGGGGCCTGACAATCTAGCTCAAAGCAGAAGCTGTCCAGAACTCCAGCTCGCATCACAGAGCTCTCCCTCATTATTACAGTTCCACAGTGACTCTCCATGCCATTTAGTTGAAGACATGGTAAAGCTATAAAGACATGAATATATCAAGAGGCTCTCACACAATCTCTTGAGTCTCTAGTCACCTACCAAGAAGTGTTTTCTAGCAAACCTTAACTTTGTATTCTGGAGGAAAAACAGACATTTAAAGATGACATTTTTGCACTATATAGGTTATCCAGTGCACACTGAGTGTCATCGTAGATATTTTTTTCATTTCCAGAACATTTAGGCCGAACAGTATGTTATTTATACAAGGCAATTAATTTACAGATTATGTGTCTATGTCCATCATCGTTGTTTATATTAAACATAATGAAGATAAGTGATATTGTTTTGGGTTTTTTTTTTTTCAGATGGACTATAGGACAGGACATCGCATTAAATTCCCCAGGTTGTGATTTAAGTGACCAAAATGCATGATCATTAATGTTGATCTTGTTTCCATAGAAATGACTATCCAATGTCTTCAAGTAGAATTTTGCCCTAACATCTCCCTTTTGATGTAGCATCTGGAGGTAATCTTGGGTGAAGCTTGCTTAATCATGGCCCTTTCCAATCACAAGGCTGATGTTGCTTGTAATTCTCACACTGCCTTCATCAGATAAAAAAAAAAACTGCACGTGCATAAATGGTCTCTTTGGGTCTGAGCAATGATGCGACTAAAATCCACATTCCAGATAGTTCTGGATCAGTCTGTTCGAGTGAGTTCATTAGTGTCTAATTTAAACTTTGATGGATGTTTAACTCAAGTATGGTATCATACTAATATTTCTCTATTTACAGTACTAAACAGTTTTATACTGCATTGTCTGGGACATTATTCCACCATGTCTAGACATATTAACATACAAGACATGGATGGGTCATGGCAAAAACCCTCCACAGTTCACTTGAATGATATACAGTACATGGCATAACAGCAAGATGGCTCCAGGAATCTATATCTGATATTATCGACTCAAACCAAATATATTTTACTGTTTTTGCCTATTGTAAGCATGATAAATGGTACAATATAACCACAGCACTGTGTAGTGATAAATATATAACGAGGCCATTTGATTCGTCTGTCCAGTTTCTTGGAGCTTTCTAACAAACCTGCATTTTTTTTTTTCCCTAAGGGAAAAGCAGATATTTAAACAAGGTATTTTTGCACTATATAGGCTACACTGACTGTCAGATATTTTTCATTATCTGCCATTTATCCCAGGCTGCTAACACTAGATGGCTATTTAGGAACATAGTTACTAAGGAATGCACTTTTACACACACGCAGACACACACTCACACACATACAAATTTTGTGGTACTAAATACTTAAAGCAATTCATATACATCGAATATATTTATATATATTTATATATATATATATACTATTATTTTTTCTCATGACACCTCATCTTTAGAGTCTACTAATGACATACGATTGCGAGTCAAACTTCATTTCACGGCGTGAGAAAGCATGCGGTGAATCTTGGCACACTTGTAAATCTCAGTGTTAGGCTTCAGCTTTTGCAGCTGTTTTTAGATATTAAGCCATTAATCGCTGATTGCTTTAGACTTAATTTTATATATATATATATATTAAACCTCTGAGTTGTAGTAGAAGGTCATTTTCCTCATGGCTTCAAATGTTTAAGAATTGTCCCAAGGTGTGACTATGACTATTGACCAGAGACGATATGGTGTTATTGTCTGTGTTATTATACATCAGATTTCTCACTAAGTCATGGATGTGAGGTATGAATTGGTTAAAGAATGTAACCTTCACATGAAGTGAAAGTTACCTACTATATCTATAACATAGACGTCATATGTCTTTAACGTCCCTGTGTCCCCTATCGGGCTTTAGTATAGTGCGCTGCTTTATGTTATCACCAGGTGACCTATTTTTTGCTAGCATGCTATAAGCTAGCTACTTAATAGTCTACAGTACAGTGTCTATGTGCACTGTCTGTACGCCATCTTTTTGATTATTGTTGGCTAACAACAAGTGACGACAGGTATGCTGTTCTCATTTGTAGCAACTCTTCTGAATTTGAATAAATATTAAAGAAAAACATGGGTCTGAATAATCCAAATTCACCCTTCCATCATTCAGTGAGGAAAAGCACATTATTATCTCACTAGAAGTTTGATTATAGAAATATATAGGGTCATTATCCATCTCTGAATCCTGTCTTTATGTTAGAAGCATTCGAAAGTCCAAAAGTAATTTAGAGTTTTTGCAAATAAAAAGGACAAATGAATCTACTTCTTCAGAAAAATAAGGCCAATGACAATTATACCTGAGACCCTGTTTCATGGCGAGACTTCGACGACAGATGTAAAAGAGAAGGAGACATATCCCCAGACACCTTACTCAGAGACAAATAACTACTCTTGTAATCTACTGACATTGAAGGAAGGCGATGACATTTAACACACAGCTTAACTAACTACGACTCTCTAAAATATATAAATATCATATTTAACAGCCGCACAGCTAACGACACACAGGTTAGCACACATGCCACAATGTCAGTGTAGAGTTTATACATGTATATGGATTTATATCATAAAGATTCTCCTTCTTGCATAAAAGACACAGCAAGTCCAAGTAAAGATCACAAACATGTAGCGTTAAATATATATGTTTTCACACATAAATGCTACCTGGCCACTGAGTAGTTTTCTAAACATTATGGCTGAAATTGTCTGCTATTTAATGTGAGAGATTAATGTGCATACCGTTTTTAGAGATTAAATAATTGAAAGAAATCAGCAACTAGCTTTGTGCTTCTTGTAATGCAAGAATATAGGATTTACCAGCTAGCATAATGCTGTCCTTCTAGCTTTATATTTGTTCTGAATTGTACAGTAACGTGAAATGACAGAAAAGTGCTGCACAAAATAAAAACTATTATTGTTATATTCAGAAGAGGTCAGAGGCACAAAGTTACGGATTTAAAGAGCAGGTCAAGAGAAGGAATACGCCTTTAAATATAAATAAAAGTCCATCTTCCTTATGTGATTTGGGGATTTTCAGGACATGTTTGTGTATGAGAGGGTGAAACAGTATGCAGAAGGGTGTGTACAAGATGTCCACCACTGAAATGATAGCGGCTTTGCAGCCAAGAAGAAAGAAAAAGAACTTGAGATTTTGAGAGAAGAGGGAACAGTGAAGACAAGGGAAAGGGTGGAAAAGTTATAAGAGAAAGAGGTTTTTTTCCTGCTAGGAGGAAGGAATAAGAAGAACTTGAAGGTAGAAAATTGAAGTTGAAGAAACAACGGTCAAAGTGGCTGGAAGAGTTTAAACAGAGTTTAAGCCCCCAGTGAGTTCGAGCCAAGTCTGTTGATTACTGAGGAATTAATAAAAATTGAGGGTAGACAAATGAAGTCAAAAGGTCAGAGGGCAAAGGTCATGGATTAGAGGTCAAGGGCCAGATAGCTGGAAGTCTTTAGGAGGAAGTTTGAGCCCCAGTGAATTTGTTCCAAGTGGGTCAATCATGTTTTTATATCGCTCACCACGATGCTTCATCAAGAAAGGACCCCAATCAGGCTGAGGAGAACATACAAGCTTCAATCGCTGCAGACAGAGAGAGAGAGAGAGAGAGAGAGAGAGAGAGAGAGAGAGAGTTTAGTTTTAGTAGTTCATTTTAAAATTTTGAATTCCAAATTCAGTTGTTCCTTAATTATTATTTCCATCCAATACATCCAGGTTTACAAAAATTGTATTGTTATTATAGTCAAAAGTTGAAATTGAAATTGAGAGAAAGGTAAATAATATAGAGATACAACCAGTTACCCTAAAGACCACCTGTTTTAGTTCATGCCCTTGATTATATCTGTATAATTGATCAATATTGAATATTTCAAGGATAAACGTTCGTATGACTTTAGCCTGACCCTAAATATCCTGTGATGCTTGAGTACATTGCACAGGAGAGCAAAAACAAAAATGAACTACGAATATCCTTTCAGATTTTGTCTGTTTTACTCAGAAATATGGCATAGAAGAAATGTACATTATAGTTACTTGCACACTGTCTTTACATTCAACTTCAATAAACTGTATTCCTGTACTCATATTAGTATTGATATTATGAATATTATTATTATTATTACCTCGATGATGGTTCCTGGAGCAAGGTGCATCTTGATGACGAACATGATGGGGATCCAGATAACAGAGCAGATGACCATGAGCCAGCCAAGCACCATGGACCAGGTGGGGTAGGTGTAGTCCTCATAGGTCATCACGTTCCACTGGTACAAACTCAGCGCCAAAATAAACTACAACACAAAACAGAGTCAAAATAAACTACTACACTGTGCATAAAAGAAATCTAAACTACAACCCAGTACTAGACTTTGTCATTCCAGATTGGTCATTTTCAATCTCTAGTAGCTTTCTATATAATGAATGAATGAATGAATTAATTAATTAATTAATAACAAAAATGTAAGTAAAAAATGTTTTGTGCCAAACTGCAAAGAAAGTCTTAAATTTTTAGATACTTATGTTGTTGATATTTTGATGTTCAGAAATATTTTTCTAGAATTTTGTTCTTCAACACTACATGTTTTATACTTGAATGTAAAAAATGTAGGACATTAAAAGATTTTTTGTTATTATTTCAGGCATACTGTTTTACCCTTTTTTACTCATAGGACAATCCATTTACTTTTTAATATAAGTGATATTTAGATATTTAGCTGTTAGTAAATAAAAGACATGGCCAAGCAGCCTACATCCCAAACTGCACACTACCATTCTTAATAGTATATCACTTCAGCATTGGTGCCTTTGTTTCGTATTGTTTGTGTGGTTTAGGACACAGCCAACCATCAAAATGTATGCACTTGCAGCCAACCCACATTGTGAAATGCTCTTACGCAAGTAGCTAGCCAAGAGATCTTATATCCTGTAGCTTCAACAGCCTGCTGCTGTGTTCACACTCAAGAGCTGTAAATGTGCCAGCGACATTGTTTTCTCCCAGTCTCAGGCAGTCTCTAACAGTCAATTTCCAGTCTTCAGTTCGAACAAAAATGCTTGGATGACAGTCAAAATGAAGGCAGAGATTTCAGGGGAAAAAAAAGGGAGGGAAACTGTTATGTGTAGAATCAAACATACTGTGAGAATAGTAGGTGTTACAAAAGCCCAACATATCCTCCAGAACCTGTTCGGCTGGAAACCAATCATCATTTCTATGTCCTCACAGAATCGCTGCAAGCCTGCAGAGAGAGCAAGAAAGAGAGAGAGAGAGAGAGCAAGAGCGAGCGAGAGAGAGAGAAGGGAAATATTGATTTATTGATGCAGAAGAAAACAAAGAACAAAGGAGTAAATAAATTAGGTCACTAAAAAACTTTCACTTTAGTAAATTAGACGCACCATTTTTATCCCTCCTGTAGTGTGTACTATTTCACAGTGCTCCATTTCGTTGTCCCAGACTGCCTCTTTAAATTTCATAGCATAAACATATTTTTAAACCTCCAATCTATGTTCCAAATCTGAGAAGGTATACGTTTAATCTATCTTTTGTGATGATCAATATGAATAATGGTAAAGATGGTAATGGAGCACCAGTGATCCTCTCCATGCTCATGCCTCCTCCAGACGCCAGCTGTGTGCAGGCAACAGTGGAAATAAGACATGGAGATATACATAGAGAGATTTGGACGCGTATAATATCACCTGACTGCTACATAAACACCAAGGAAACCTTTTAAAAGTTTTTGTCCTTTAATATATATGATATAATATATAATATATATATTAAAAAATCTTATATACTTTTTTAGTGAGAACACAGGACGTCTAATACTGCACATTTCAGCCTAATTGTATAAATATTTTCATGTTTCAGGTTTTAGGCTCATCAGAGAAACTGAGTAAGCAGATAAAGCTTCATGCTGGAAAATGTGTAAAACTGCTTATTTCAACCCAGTTTGTATAGTCTGCTAAACCGGGAATGACAAAAGCAACATCTAGTGGCCAAAGTAGGTAATGTTCATTCACGTCTCAATGAAAATACCAAAATGTAACTAAAACTGAGAAGAAAATAAGGTTAAAAAATCTGTGGTTAAACTGTATTTCTTAATCAAGACTCCATTTACAAATACAGAAAAAAAAAGGCCCCCAGAAATGACAAAAGTCAGAATAAAGCCGTTACTGAAGATGAATGAACAAATGAATGATGAAAAAGGACAACACAGAAGATTTAGGGGTTTATCTGACCATTGTATGTACACTGAATGGCCACTTTAATAGAAACACCTGCTTATTCATGAAATTGTTCACTCAGCCAGTCCAGTTATGTAGCAGCAACGCAATGCATAAAACCATGCAGATACATGTCAAGAGCTTCAACTAAGGTTCACATCAAACATCAGAACAGGGGGAATAAAATGTGGTCTCAGTGACTTTGACCGTTCCACGGTTGTAGGTTTATTCTTTTCTCAGTTTTCACTGAACCTGTTTATAATTTGTATGACTGTAATGACATTATGTAACTCTGCTGCAACCTGCTGCAGAGACACCACCTAGCGCAATACGGATATGCACGTTGCACTGATAACTGGTCCAACTTGCTGTTAGTTAGTGCACTACATTCCTTAACCCAGAGTATCCATGATAAGTTAAATAATGCACCATAGTCACCAGTCTAGATTATCTGTCCATACAGTTGAATCAACATCGACAACTCCACAAACAATAATAACAGTCATGTTATTATTATATAAGGATTTTGTAGTGTGTACAGAAAAAAGAAAGGCTGCAAAAAATGGTTAAAATGACTAACATTTTTCATAAAGTGAAAACAACCTTTTCTTCCGCTTTGTACTCTATAAGCCTATATTCTGTGAATTAAAATAAGACTGCTCCTTAATCACATTATCTCAGGGCTAATCTTTTAAGTTAAACATCAACAGAATTAATTAAATGATCATGGTTATCATCTAGCCTGTCTTTTAAAATGTCTAATAAAATAACGTATCTAATATTAACTTATTCACTTTAGCCCTAGCTAAGTTCACCTCACAATCCCCTCACAGTCAATTATGGTTGAGAAAGCCAATTTTGACCATTTGTGGTCAGAATTCGAATACAATTCAGTATAAGTAAACTTTGAATAAAACTAAATGAATAGAATTCACATGAATAAAGAAACTGAATCGGAAGTAAGTGGAAATATTTTTAAACATTAATGAGCTAATGAACTCACCATAGATGTAAGAAACTCCAATTAGCTCAAAGATGGCGATTATGACGAGAGAATAAGAAGCTGCATAGGTATCAACCAGCTGAAGCATGTACATGCCACTCTGTGGGGGTAAAATACACACACACACACACACACACACACAATGCACAGAGAGAAAATGACTGAAAAAAACTACACAGCGTTTACTAAAGACCAGTAAATTGAAGGAAATTGTGACAAAATACGTTTTTAAGCTGTATTATCACATACTTTTATAATTTCTGACTTTAAACAAAAGCAATGTTTGGTTACTAGCCTATTTTACAAAAAGCTTGGGGGTTTGAGCTTCATTTCCCTGCTTTCTCATTCACTCACTTTCAGTAACCACTTTATCCTGGTCAGGTCTGCAGTGGATCCAGAGCCTTTTCCAGGATCACTGGGATTATGGCGTGATTACACCCTGGATAGGACGCCAATTCATAACAGGGCACAATGCATGCATACACACACACACATTCACACCTAGGGGCAATTTATTTTAGCCAATCCACCTACTGGCATGTTTTTAGGAAGTGAGATGAAATTGGAGAACCAGGAAAAAGCCCACACGGACATGTGGCGAACACGCACAGAAACTCCAGGCTGACCTGAGCCCAGGACCGAACCCAGGACCCTGCTACTCCCGGCAATGCTAGCCACTGCTTCAACTTGTTGCGCTGCTCTCTCACCGTGTTTAAGTAACTATATTGTGCGCATTATCTGATTTGGACAGTCAGTTACCCCTGCATATGTTCAAATGAAGTTCTATGAAATAGAGAATAGTGTGCACCAAGCTGTGCCTCAGGTTTAAAAGGAACGCTTACTAAAGATATCAGAGCTAAGAGATAAGGTCAGAGCTAGGCCATTTAGGGCTCTAAATGTCTAAAGCAATACTTGGTAGTCAATGAAACATGTTATAGCTAGCCAGTTCAAATTAAATAAGAACAAGGTAATATGCTCTGACTTTATTTTCCTGGTAAGGATGCAGGCTGCTGTGTTCTGAGCTAGCTGAATATTTATTCACGCACTGCAGTAGTCTAATCTAGGGGTTATCAAAGCATGTACTGGTTTCTCAGCATCATGTATGGTCTGCCAAATGCCATAAATGTAAATGTAAATGTTACCACGTCTTATTTTGGATATGTTTCTTAAATGATAGCATGCTGTTTTAGTGATGTTACTTATATGGGACTCATTTACATTCTACATTTACCCATTTAGAAGAAGCTTTTAACTAAAGCAGCTTACAGTTGAGAGAAGATACAATAGAGCAGTTTAGGTTAAGGGTTTCACTGAAGGATCCAACCAAAGCAGCTTGTCAGTGTCAAATTTGACAGATGATGGAAAAACTACTAGCGTGATCACAGCCTTACAAAACGCTAAAAGGTATCTCTCAGTGCCTGACTTGCTGTGTTCCAAAGCAATGCTAAAGATCATCAACTGCTATCTTAACCCTATAAGGCAAGATTTGGTGTGAGATAGACGTCAACTTTACTTTTACTCATTACTTGTTAGCTACTCTTATAGCTCCAGTGCAAATTTAAAGTGGTTTTCGCTGATCAACTACATTCAGTATAAGGGGAATATTATGCTAGTGTGTATTCTCTATTCTCTATACACCAACTATAAGGTGTACCAGTTCAAAGGTCATGTTTCAAACCTCAGTTATCATCGGGAAGCCCAGAATATAGAAGGACACACAGCACACAAGGGTGAAGAGAGGCTTGTGCTTGCGCAGATATTTGGGAAATTCATCAGCAACAGATGTCACGATAGTCTCGATGGTTGCAAACTGTAGAGGGGACAAGAGTGTGTGTGTGTAAATACAATACCAATATAATTGCCATTCTCTGTATCTCTCTCTCCCTCTCTCTCTCTCTCTCACACACACACACACACACACTGCATAGTTAGTTACCATGGTATCCAGTCCAAGCGTGAGGAGCATGAGAAAGAAAATGATGGCCCAAAATGGAGAGATTGGCAGCCTGGTGAGAGCTTCTGGATAAACCACAAATGCAATGCCAGGACCTACACACACACACACAAACACACACACAGTTTGAGAGAGAGAGAGAGAGAGAAAATACAAATATATGCAATGCTCTAATTTACATAAAACTTAGGACAAACCTTCAAGCGAAATTGCTTAATTAGTAAGTTGTGCATTAAACATAAAAAATAGCATTTGTGCAACCTAACAGACAGGTTGTTTGTCTTTATTTAAAGCAACTAAAGGCTTGTTTATAATTCCGCATCAAAGCATATTTGTGACACTGAGGCATTAGTAAGGGTTTCATATTTAAAGGTTTTCATAAGGGTTTCATATTATCAATATAATTCCGACTGCAAACCTGACATCACTTTTATGCAGCACCAAAATGAGCTCCTGAGCAGAGAGATAAGGAAGAGATAGAAGTGTTAAGCTGTAGCTCCTGTCATGATCGTAGGCACAAAAGGCATTCTCACATACAATGATATTTATAAAGAGTAATATAACTATATATAAAACTAAAAATAGTGCTTCGGTTCATTTTGGTTAGCTAAAGCGTTGGTGTAATTAACATGGCTCTAAGCTGAAAATCTGAAATATAAACTGTTCATTTCAGAGGTTTACTATATATAATCTCTCTTAACATTCAATATCCATGCTCATCTTTGACTCGTCTTTGTATGTGAAGGAAAACAGAAAAACCCCTAGCTGTTCCCTCTTTTGCCTACTTTAGTACCTAATGTATCATCGCTGATTTAGAACCCAGAAAATGTAGCACTGATCCACTGCTCTTCTCCATTCAGTCTGGAGTGAAATGCCAGACTTTTATTTCTCATTTCCTGCCCCCTAGTGGACACTTTCACTTGTATGTAAAAGTATGAAAGGAGACACCTATGCAACTGCCCGTGCACAACACCCTCACATGTTCACAAATACACCGACGCAGAAGTATAAACCAGCTGTGAGAAAGCATACATAGCTCCAAGAGAAGAGGTGGGGAAGGTCTGTCAATCTTTTTCTTGCTACTGCAATTTGTCTTGCAGGCAGCAGCAAGCTACACAGTTTGTATACATTTGTTTACATATGTAATTCAAACCAAGTAACTCCAGATTCAAATTACTTGCCACTAAAGTTACAATTTCACCTAGATGTGGCAAAGTAGTGTACATAATTTTAATCCAAACTATCCTATATAGTTAATCAGCATAGTTCATACATCGACTTGGTTTTACATGAGAATATGATGATTTTGGCATATAGTTAACATGAAACTAATTGATAATCTGAGTTTAACGTTATTTGTTAGCTATAGGTAGTTCACAATGCAAAACTAAAGAAAAATATTTGCGTTAGTCTTTGTTTTTGTTTTTTTTTTAAACTAAACTATCCCTTTATTGACCTACCTTCATCTGCCACTCTCTCGATCGGCACCTTAAGCTCATGAGCCATGAAGCCGATGACAGAGAAAATCACAAAACCAGCAAAAATACTGGTAGCGCTGTTTGTACACGTCACTATTATAGTGTCCCTGTTGGGGGGGGAAAATAAGGATCTATAAGTCCAGAAATAATCAAAAATAATCACAAAGGTTATGCAAGCATCTCAAGACAGATGAACTACACAATATACGCAAAGCTTTTGGAACAACATCAGCAAATGCCAACAAATGTGGTACAGAACAAAACCTACATTCACTGGTAAGAGTAAAATCTGAGGCCTATGGGACATAATATAACATACAGTATACACTGCATACCCCTGCTTGAATGAGTGCCAACATGGTACTTGCTACAACCTCAAAGTAACTACCAGTGGCAGTCTTGTGCATAAACCACTTGAACAAGTAGCAGGCACCTGTAGCCTACAGTCAATAAAACGATCAATCACCTGGTTACAGCTGAGTGTCTCAACTGAGCCTATTAATAACTAACTCAAATCAGCATGGCAACCTATCACCTATCATATAACCTGTCACCATAACAGTGGTAACGTGGGAAAAAAGAAAAAAAAAAGGTCACACTCACTGATTTAAACATGATCAAAATGTGTTTATGACACTGGTCACTACTTTTAGTGTTTCACTTTTGTGCTTCTTTGGCACTATTTTTTTGTTGTATTTGTATGTAACATGTACAGTAGATTATGTAGCATATTTAAGTATTTATTCCAAACTTTCTTCTGCGGTGTGTTCAAGTCAACAATTTATCACATAAGAACAGAGGTCAGAGGATAGTTAAGCGCCTAATCATTTTGCAAATTGCGCTGTAAGCTTATTTTAAATGAATTGCTTAACTGACTCACACCCATGGTAGAAATAACATGACCATTAGATGTGTGGTTAAAGTGCAGAGACTTCTTGTAAGTGTTTCATTCTTTAAACATGTTTAAATACAAAAGATGGTCAGAAATTGAATGGTCAGAGCTTGATGGTGCTAGGCCCTGTATGTGACATTCTGGGAAAACCCATCTTGTTTCTCTGCGGTTCTATTTTACCTCCCCTAAACACCAGAGGTACTCACCTCTTAGTCTGACCATTCTCCACCACTGAGTTTGTGAAGTTAGCCAGACACCCCTAAAATGCAAGAGGCAGAGTTTGGCTTCCCTCCATTCCCCATATCTCTGCTAAGTGGGGCCCATATCCTTCATTCAGCTTGGCCCCACAGCATCCATAGTTCTCAATATACAGTAGAGTTCCCTCAATATACTGAAGCTGGCCACCTCGAGTTTGACTGGTACTGCTCTAACTTCCCCACACTTTGCCATTAGACCAACCAACAGCCCTGTTTGCATATTGAGACATTGCTCATAGCTAGGTTACTACGTTAGCCAGAGTGCTACAATACACTGGGTGCTGGAATGGAGTTTACACTGCTAACCCCCCTTTTCCCCCTCCCTCTGTGATTCATTTATCAGCTTCAAATATCCCCTGTCATTCCAAAAACTAGCAGGCCCATGGCTATATACTGCTAGCATGTTCAAGGATTTTTATAGGATTTTTAACCATGACATAACCCATGGTTCTCATGCTGGGTTCCACTAGACACAGCTATGGCTCTGAGTCCATACTAAAGGATTTGTGCACATGCAGCCAATGTCTAAGTTCCCTGGAAGCCAAGGGTGAACACCAACTATATGTCTGCTGCCTTGGCGCTGATCATCTTAGAGTTGCAGTCTCTGCAGTTGGAAGTCCCATGCACTGACTGCACAGTGTCGCCAATCCTGACTGCACCCCTGGCTGGCAGATTTAGGAGTTTGGATAAGCTGGCATCAGACATGGCCCAGTTGATCCATTGATCGTGGAACAGAAGCAAAAAGCACAGCAAAAAGCTTGTAACCTTCAGTAGGGTCCTCCTTATAGTGAAACAACAGCTGAAAGTTACTGGGGAAACCATTGCTTATTGAGCAGTGACATTAGGTCAGCATTCTAATGGCATAGTGCACAGGGCACAGTGTACTTCATAGTTGAGGAGAAGGATGGTGGTTTCCATTTGATTCCAGGTTTGAGGGGGCTTAAATGGTTCTTTAAAGTCTTTCTATTTTGCATGTTAAGGGTATCAGATGTTATTCAGACCATGTAGCCACAAGACTGGTTCACATTAGTAGATCTGAGCAATAGATGTTTTCACGTTCCCATCACTGTGGAGCACAGATGCTTTTGGAGATTTGATTTCCAAGTACAGGCATTCCTCCTACCATTTAGCCTCTTTCTAGCAATATGGGTGTTATAAAGATGCATGCACTCAAATTTGAAAAATCTCTGATAGCCAGAGACATAAGGATGCTGCCATATTTGGATGAGTGGCAGCTATGTGCCCCCACCAGAAAGCAGGCCATAAACGACACATCCACTCTGCTCACACACATTATGGTGCTTGATTTTATGTTGAGCTGTTCTTAATGCCTAAACAGACCACACAATTCATTGCCATGAAGCTAGAATGCTAGCCACCCTGTCACCCAATGTGTGGCAGACATTACAAGATGCTTACTAATGCTTGGATTCAGCTCCTACTGAGTATGCCAAGAGTGACCACAGCTGCAGTAGTTCCCTTGGGCCTGTTGGAATTCAGTAAATTTTAAAAGCGCAATCGCATCAGGAAAGGCACAAGCTCTAACTTGCTGGAAATGCAAGGTCTTTCTAAACAAAGGGGTCTGTCTTGGAGCAAGTACCCCATCAGAGAGAAAAGAACCATGGCCACAAATGCCTCCCTCACTAGGCGCGGGGGGGGGGGGGGGGGGGGGGTTGGGGCAGTGTGGTGCCACAGAGGCAACAAGATGCATGTGGAGACACATTATGAGAATAGAACACATCAACAAGCTGGAACTGAGGGGGAGTCTATCTAGCCTTCGAATTTTTCTCACTGGTTCTGAGACACATCCACCTGCTGGTCCATTTGAACAACATTGTGATGGTCAGAAACATCAATCGCCAAGGCAGCACGAAATCAGATGGTGCTTTTCAACTTACATGAAGGTCAGCCTACCCACCATTAGCCTCACAGAGAGCACCACACTTGCCAGTGGTGCAGTGGATCAGCTCATGTGCCCTGTAAATGGCTTCTGCCCCAGAAGTAGTGTCCCAGCTCTGTGAAATATTTGGCAGGGTGAAGGTGAACCAAATACTTTCACAGTCAGCTGTGGTTCTTCCTGGCAAGCTACACTGGCTCAAAACTGGACCTCAAATGGGTCCACTGTACCTATTTCCCTTCTACCAATGATTCGGCCTATGCACAAAATTTAGCAATCAGATCAAGGACTCCCACTTGTAACCCAAAGGGACCTTCAAGGCCTTGGTTTCCATTGCTGCTCTCTGATGGAATGCCTTGGCAGATTCCTTCCCAAATACTCTCATGGGAAAAAGAAAGTACACTCTTGTTCATTTCTATGTTTTCAGTTATCAGGGCCTAAATAACAATTGTGTGGTCCTCACCAACTTCTAATGGTGACAACAAAAACACCATTAGTGGAACTGTTTCCAAGGGTGCTAAATCTTTCTGTCTATTGGAAAAATATACAGTCATAAGAAAAAGAAAGTACACCCTCCCTCAATTCTATGTTTTCATTTATCAGTAAATAATAACTGGGTGGTTCTCACCAAAACACAACAGATATGTATTCATCTTTTCTCAAAAAAGTAATCAAACATTCAGAAACCAGGTGGGAAAAATAACTACAGCCTATAATTCAGTAACATGTAGAACCACTTTTAGCAGCAATTTAACTTGAATTAAGTGTTTTCTGTAGGAGTTTATCAGTCTCTCACAACACTGATTCATTTCATTGATGTTGAGGGCATTAGTTTATGCACAGCTCTCGTAAGATCCCACCATAGAATCTCAATGGTGTTGAGGTCTGGTCTTTTTTAGCCATTCAGATGTTGATTTGCTGATTTGATTTGATTAAACTGCTGGACAGATGACCTCACATTTGTCTCAAGAATAGTCTGGTATAAAGTAGAGTTCATCTTTGTCTCAATGACTGCATGGTCATGTGGCTGCAAAACAAGCCCAAATCATCAGGATATTTTTCCAGAACTTTTGCCTGTTGGAGTGAAGAGCAGGTTGAGGATACTGCAACCTAGCAGTTTATGTTCTCTCCATGCTTCGGGGGTTTCCTCCTGTTACTCTGGTTTCCTCTCCCAGTTCAAAGACATGCGTTGTAGGCTAATTGGCATCTCTAAATTGTCTGTAGTGAGTGAATGGGTGTGTGAGTATGTGTGCCTTCTGCCTCAAGTCCTATGGGATAGACTCCAGGCTTCCAGCGACCCTGTGTAGGATAAGCGGTACAGGAAATGGATATATATATATATGTGTGTGTGTGTGTGTGTGTGTGAGTGTGTGGTAGCCACTGCATTACGTAACATCCCCATGGATAGCATCTCATTTGTGACAGTTTTTCAGAAGAGAGCAAGCAGCCTGGTCTGCCACATCTCCCAAGGGGCCAACGTAGTATCTCATCCTTATACAGGGCCCCTTTAGATCTATCGCCAAGAAAACCTTTGCAGGTTGCAGAATGGAAATGAGTAAAGACTGCCTTTTTTCTAACAATCCTTTTAGCCAAAAGAGTGGGAGAACAGCATGTGATGGCAATACATCCGACTTGCATGCACTGGTGGTTGGATGAGCCCAGAGTGACCTTGTGGATGAGTGAGCCAGTGACTATAATCTAGTGACTACTGGATTGAGAAAAACCTCACAGCAATCCCATTTATAAAGGTTAGAATGTTTTGTTTGAAACATTGTTTGAAACAGTGGAACATGAATTACATGACATGCTAGCTTATTTGCCAACAAGGTGTAAAGAAACATCTGTGCTTGGTCAATTTCACTGGCATCTTTCTGTGAAAGTAGATGGTTCCTGGCCATGTTTAGTGGTGAAAAGTATCAGACTCTCTAACAAAACACATGGTAAGTAATAATTCCCTCATCCTAAGATAATGTTTCCATAACACTAACAACACTTACATGTTACATGCTACTTGAATAACATTCACTTAATGTTAATCTAAAGTGCCTTCATTTTTTAATGCTAACCCAATGGTACCCCAGTGCTATCATCAAACTTTACTGTAAAAAAAAAGTTTATTATTATTGTACTTCAGTTGTCTTTTTTTTCCATTAATTGAATCATCTATACAAAATTACTTCAGTCTTAATAGACTGCATATATAAAACATAATATATTGTGGGCTGGAATTAACCAATTAAAATTAATTGATCAATTAATCATTAATTGACTTTAATTTAATGTAATTTAATGTATCAACAATACCTACCTATAACAATTGTTATGAAATTTATTGTATGAGGAGAGAGTGATTAACCCTCCCCAGGCTGCAGAGAGGGAGAAGAAGATCTGAGTGGCAGCATCCTTCCATACCTGAGAGTGCACAAACCAGGAGAGAGAGGAAGAGAACACAGTGCACATAATAATGTTAATAATATTAATTAATAACATTAGCATTATTAATTACTATATTATTCATGTTATTAATAAATCTTAATTAATAACATTAATTATATACTAATTTCAGATTCACTAATCATACCAGTATATGGCCACACTATATACGGCATACACACACACACACACATATATATATATTGTAACTTTTGTGGCATAGCAATCTGCCTCTTACTTTAGCATCATTGAGTTTTTCCCATTTTGGTGTAATGAAGTAAAGGATACCGGATCCTGCACCAGGCAGCGTCACACCACGGATCAACAAAATCACCAAAACCACGTATGGAAAGGTGGCTGTAAAATACACCACCTGTGAAATAACAAAGAATCACAGAAAGGAAAAAATGTTTCAAAGTGTAAAAGTTGAACACTTACCCATTCCCATTTTAGAAATCAACCAATAAGAAGAGGAAGCTCATTATTTATCAAATGCACATAAACTGAAATATGACTCCTAAAATCTGTGTAAGAAAATACAGCATATATGCAGCAATATGCAGCCGACAACTCATACATAATGATGTACCACATGCTGATAATATTTTACCATACAGAATAAAGAGTGCTTTGCAGTCAGGTCAAAAATTATGCCGACCGCAAGAATGTTGCTTGTTTTCTGTCCTCAATTGACCACCAGTAATACATTCACTTCCATTATCATGTCTGCCAGTGCTAGTGCTAACACAACATTCCTTCAGCACCTTCCTAACATCGCTTTCAAGAAAATAATATTCCAGAGCTCCAGAATGTTCTCTTCACACAATATTAATTTAACACAACATTGCCTCAACACAGTGGCAGTGGATCCGGAACCTCTACCAGGAACTCGGGACAAATGCTGGAGGCAGGGGCACATCCTGAATGGGAAGCGAATCCATCACAGGGCACCAGGCACACACACACACACACACACACACAATCACACACTCATTCACACCTAGGGTAATTCATCATAGTCAATCCCCCTACTGGCATGTTTTTTGGGAGGTAGGAGGAAACTGGAGGAAACCCATACAGACACGGGGCGATCATGCACAAACACTCCACACAGACAGAGCTCAGGGTCAAGCTGGGGGCCATGGAGCTGCCCACTAGCAACCAACTTGTATCAGTTTGGGCAAAAATAAGACCACAAAATAAGGCCTCAGCTTCTACCTTCACAAGCGAATTACAATGAACAACAGAATAAGCAGCATAGTTTTTTTTTTTTTTAATGTGATGGCTGTGATGCCAAAAGCAGTGTATCAAACCTGCTTGTTCTAACGTTCTAACACAGCCATTTATTTCCCAGGACCCTACATTCCCGAAATCCTATATTCCAAGACTCCTGACTTCTTTTTGGTTAAAGAGGAAGCAAAAACAAGTCTGTGCATTCATTAGCATGTTCATATTTAACTGCCTTCTAATATATTTTTGATATTCGTCTGTACATATCCACATATCAGTATCATCAAATTTCACAACTGCATATTTCAACTATGAGAGTCAGACACTGCAGTGACACCTAATGGACACAAAGGGGCAGTATGTAAACCTTTATCACAATTTATTCAAAAATTGCAACTCTGGCACAATGCTAATTTCACAGTAATGAAAACTACCTGTAAAGAGAAAGCAATTAATTACCAATGAAAACTGATTGTAGTTTTAAAGAGAATTAATTATTTAGCCTTTTTTTTTTTTTTTTTTTTTTTTTTTTTTACCTTGCCTGATGACTTGATTCCTTTAGCCAGGGAAGCATACACAATGAGCCACGCGAGAAAAAGACAAGCGGCCAAGGGCCAGCGGATATCTCCTGGATACTCAATCCCTTTGGAAATGTGCAACACATTATATCTAGTAAGAGAAAATGCAAGGACAATTTCAGCACACTTTCTCACTTTCAGAAACTCACAATTTCAAGAAAACTGTACTACCATGTATTAAAGATTCATATAAACATGCGTCCTTTTGAGAATTTCAATTCTTTTTTTTTTTTTTACCTACAAATAATTCGTTTTTTTTAAATACAGTAAAAGTTGTTCAACAATCCCTCACTTGAAATATTCTTCACTGGGGCTGACATAGGTTCTGTTATCCGTTGTGATATTTAACAGCTTGCTTAAACTCCCAGCAGCATTTGCAGACAAACAAAACGTAGTGTTCTTAATGGAGGTGATGTTTCTGTCTCGAAGGATGCAGGAATCTGTTACACAGGAAAAGCAGATGAATAAGAACCACCAAAGATGTATTATGTGGCTAAAAGAATGCAGATGGCTGTCATTTTAATATTAGAGAAAAGAATATGTTGACTGTTGTTCAATTCTGCTATATAAATTGTGTTTTATTTGGGAGGTGACAAAGCAGTATATAAAGCAATATATAGGGGACGTCAAAGGGACAACGCTTACCATTTCTAGGACAATACTTCCAAATGCCATTTAAAATAGTCGTTACTGAAGGGACCAAGGTTTAAAATATAGACAGAGAGAAATAGCATTGTAACTGCCCCTTCCTACAGATCGAGTACTAATCCTTTCTGATCAGTCAGGTGCTGACAACAAATCACAAAACACTGAAAATATAGGACAATAAATATTATATAATGTCATTCATGTTTTACCAAAAAACACAAATACAAACCGTCAGATAATTTAGAGCTCGACGCAATTTACAAAGAAAAAAATTGCAAATAAAAGTGCTAATTGTAGACACACAATATACAGAAAATATAATTGCACTGTGTAAAAGTGCATGATTATGTTCAGCACTTTTTTATACTATATACCATTTTATCTATCGCTGAGTGTGGTGCATAAAACAAATAATAATTCCTAGGAGTAGTCCATCTAATAATTCCTATCTATAAATGATTACATGGTTTATGACCAAATATTCTTGTAGAAAATGAAGGTTTCATCCACAGATCCACAAAAATGACCATACTAATTATTAATACCAAAAGATTAAAACACAAAGGAAGTAAGGCTGTAAAGCTAGCCGTTTTTAGGTGCAATTCCCCGCTTTGACTCCAGATGTCGCCAAAGGCGCTGATGTTTTGAGATGCAGTTCTCCAAATGAACGATAGACGGCGTGTGACTCTCACTGCAGCGTCACTAAATCTGTCCAGTAAGCAGCTTTTATTGCTGAATCCACTAAAACAAACTTCATTTTAGATAGATTATTTAATTAATAATACTATTTTTTTCTTATTTTTCTATTAATTAGTACACAAGATTCTTACTATGTACAAAAATTTTAAAAATTAAAAAAAAAAAAAAAAAAAGCAAGTTTAAGTAGCTTATTAAAACAATAATGATCAATTTCTGCTGTTACTGATGTGTGGCAAATTACAGTGAAAGAAGAAAGAGGAAGGAGAACTAGAGAGAGAAAGAAACAGGCGTAAACAAAGGCAGAGCAAAAAAAAAAAAGAAATTACTGAAATGGATAGACAGACTAAAACAGAGAGACGTGGAATGGACGAGAAGATAAATTCTGTTAAGCAGAAAATGGATTGACTTTAATTAAAATGCATTTGTTGTAAATTCACATAGAATGAGACATAGACAGACAGACAGACAGACAGACAGATAGATAGATAGATAGATAGATAGATAGACAGACTGATGGTCCTTACCTAGCCGCATCATGTCTTTGTCTTTGCACTCAGCTGTGTTCCATTCGTTTGTACAGTAAGTCCATGGCAATAAGCCCTTCAACGAAGTGAACGAAGCGAACAGGTAGTACAGAGTCCAGCACATAATTATATTATAGTATATGGCTATCAAGACTGATATAATCAACATGGCAATCCCGCAACCTAAAATAAATAAACGAGATGAGATACAGTACATTACTGACCGACAGGCAAACACAACACTGACTGAGACATGACATTAATGCATATTAACAAGATCCTCTTAGTGATGACATACTGTATATTATGATCTTGTGTCATATAAATATATGTAAAATTGAAATATATATGTAAAGGTAAATATGAATGAAAGTTTAACGCAAAGGCAAGTGTAAACTTTGAAGGTGAGTATAATGGTTAACAGAGCAGTTTGCAATTATAAGGGTAAATATAAAGGTATAAAATGTTTGTCTGTTTATATTTGGTTATACATATACTATATAGTACTGTTGGTATGTTTATTGATGATGTTTGATACCAGCTATGTAGAAAACACATTCTACCAGCTTGGCTTCATGGTCATTAAAGAATCTGAAGAAAGATTAAAGAAACTGAGGGTGTAAATGTAAGTGTACAAATTAAAGATAGAATATTTAAAAGTAAAGTGAAAAAGTGAAAGCAATGTTTAAACTTTAAAAGTGATATTATGATTGTAATGTGTGTAAAATTTGAGTACGTTTACCTTGTAAAGCTGGAATAGCCTTCCATACAGAAACGGGTCCTTGACTGGCAAATTGGCCCAAAGAAACTTCCAAAAGGAAGATGGGAATTCCAGCAAGACCCAACATGATCAGGTATGGGATCAAAAACGCACCTGCAAACAAAAAGCACACACACACACACACACACACACTTAGACTAAACTATCTTTTCATCTTCATCTTCAGACCACATACATGTACCATGTCAGCTTGCTAAGTAGTAAGTGTTATCTAGCTAGCAAAGTAAATGTTTACATCCTAACATGTACAAGTTGTGCTGAACAAATATATCTTATGTTCACACAAGCTATTCTGAAAAGGAAACTTTATTGGACCTCAGTGTGTGTGTGTGTGTCTTCTGGCTATTGAACTAATAAAGTATGCCAATGGTGATTCAACTGCAGGAACAGTGAGGCGAAGTCACCAAAGGCACACACCTTCACACTGTATTAAATCCCCAAGCGCTAATCCAGTATTATAGGTTTATAACCCTTTAAACTAAGTAGGACTTACACGCTACGTAAATTGAGATCTACAGTGTCATATATATTGTCAGTATATTATATATTAATAATAGTTTCATAATTAATAATTTTTATTCAAAATCATCTTGTCAATTATACCTAGTTTGGTAGGATTTTGTATTCTGCCTTGTTTTATAACCACAAGTTTAGAAACATTCACTGTAGCATTCTGCACAGAAATCTAACTTGAAGCAACAATGTGTTATGTAAATATTAATACTAAATATTTTATTTATAGTTGATTAATTTGTTCGTTTTGGTGCATAGTGTTCCACTTATTGTTTTTCTCACCTCCTCCATTTTGAAAGGCGAGATATGGAAACCTCCACACGTTTCCCAAACCCACAGCATAACCAACCATAGAGAGAATAAAATCCAGCTTATTGGACCAGTTTCCTCTTGCTTTATTCTCATCACCTTCTTCATCATCATCTTGCTCCTCCTGTAAGGAGAACAGAGCATTCTTAAAAATAAATCACTATCATTACTGATGGTGAAACATTTCTATCCTAATGGGAGTGGTCTTTTCCAGAATGACAATGCCCCCCAAAGGGCTCACTAAATGGTTTTATGAGGATGAAGATGATGTAGATTGTGCACTATGGCCTTCACAGTCACTCAATCTCAACATAATTGAACACTTATTGGATCTGATGTGTTAGCCAGCGATCTCCACCACCATCATTCATTCATTCTTTCATCGTTAGTAACTGCTTTATCCTTATCGGGGTCATGGTGGTTTCAGAGCCTATACAAGGAACACTAGGCATGAGGTGGGAATACACTCTGAATGGGACAACAGTCCATCGCAGGGCACCATGAACACAATCCACATTCTGGCATGTTTTTGAACCCAGAGGAAACCCTTGCGGACACAAGGAGGACATGCAAAACTCTGCACAGTGAGTAGTCCAAGCTCAGGTTCAAAAAACTGCTGTGCCACCTAGCTGTTGTCATCGTAATCATTCACTATCATTCTCATAAACTCCGGTGAAACTTCCAACCATTTCACTAAAAATGTGCAAAGTGAAAAACTCAAAATGCTGGTTATTTTCAAGAGTATTTTCAACCAGAAATTAAAAAAAGAAGATTCCGCTTTCACAGGAAGGTCAGTGTTATTCACGCTGATTACTTTGAATCTGTAATGGAGAAGACACCACGTTCTGCAAGCATCTCCAAATGAGAGACTGACTGGAATGGTATCGGGGAAAAAAGCAAAGCTCAGTGTTCTGGAGGCTCAGAAAAGACCCGGAATGATTATCAGTCAGTAAGAGAGTGTACGTCTGGTCACAATATGTTATTGCTGTTGCCATCGTTGTCCCAAAGATAGTAATAAAGATGGGGATTACAACACATTTCAACAAGGTTTGCATCCTAGGAAAGTTAAAAGGACAAAGACCTATCTGTCAACCTTATGAAAGCCTGGAAGGATATTGAGAGGAACATGGAGGTCTGATTGGGGCCTAAAAAGGTCAATTTGTCCCAAATTAAGGGCAAGATAAGAATAAAAAGCTGATTTTCTGTCTATATTTCAACAGAGACCATGAAGAACCACCTTATTTCAGCAGGCAATTTTTAAAACCTATCAATGTCCAGTGCATCAGCCCTGTCATGAGGTACCAGAAAGGATAGTAGGAGTTCTGAAGGAGATCTGCAACATCAGCAAAGGTTGTTGGGGAAAAAAAGGGAATAAGCAAAAAAAAAAAAAAATTAACCCCTTAAAGTCTTTGATTATTAACTCACTTCAATTTGATTCATATAGCACATTTACGAGTGGACAATGTCACAAAGCACCTTTACAGAAATCTGGATATGAATTGATATCTAAATTAGATAACTAAATAAATTAGATATTACCATAAAGCAAAATTTCTCAAAGTGGTCTCTTCCCCACCCTCATCCACAGGGCTTGAGAATGAAAATAATCATCCTGACAAATCATATGATATGGTCTTCACAGTCACCAGATCTCAACCAAATTGAACACCGAAGTGTTAGTGTTCACCACCACCATGAAAACACCAGTTGAAGAATTATCCAGGAAGGTTCCAGTGGAATCTTTGCCAAGGCTCACTGAAGCTGTTCTGGTGGCTCATGCTGAACACCTTCTCAAAAACACTTTATGTTGTTTTTTCCTTTAATTTGTGACCCGTCTGTATGTAATTGTGACAGTGAGGAATGAGAGTATGGACACACCGGTAGGAGTTTAATGCGTTTGGTGTACAGAAGTGTAAATAGGCAATATGGGGAACTAGCTTCTGGAGTTACCAATTAGGCTGGGGTCAAATCCTTTATACCTTTATATCCTAGCGGCTGTTTTCATGTTTTCACTGCCTTAATTCTCAAACAGCTTGCTGATTAGATGCTAATGCTTCTGATGATAGCCTGTCTAGATTTAGACAGGAAATAAATCTTTGGTTATATACTATTAAGGTAAATGTTTAAATCTAGTTTGATTTTCTTTTGGTCAAATGGAGTCAACGACAGTAACACACCTGAAAATAGAGACTTTTATAGAGATAGAGTCAGAAGCTGAAATAACTAGACACACCAGGACCAAAAACTAGGTGAATAAAGAGCACAAAACGAGGAAACGAACGGATCCAGGAAAATGATAGATTTCACAGTAGAAGCAGAAAAAGAACTCACAGAAGCAGAAATCACAGCTGCATTTTTTGTTATGAAGATAAAATAACAAAGCCTGATTATAAATCATATGGCAAAATAGGCAAAACTTTGCCACTCACCACACAAAAGTGATTGTAAAATAACCAGCAACAGCATCCTGGAGGAAACAGCTCTATATGAAAATCATGCAGCTTGATGTCCCAGTAGACACACAGACACACTATCAAGCATAATCACATTTTTGTGAAAATTGCAGACCAACATGCAGCATGTTTTGTGATTTTTTTTTTTTTTCATGACTCGGTGCGATTCGTTTCCCACAACTACAGATCACGCACTTCAATCAGCGTAATCAGTCAGAGCTGCTTTTGTGTGTGTGTGTGTGTGTGTGTGTGTACAGCATAAGTATATTTCCTCTGTGGAAAGACAATAGTAATTATACTGCAGTGTCACGCAAGCACCGTCACAAATGGTTGGCTCCGTCCCAAACCGCAGTGCACTAAACTGCAGCACTGTAATTTAGTGTTAAGCCTGCAGTGCAGTGTTAAGGCTGCTGTACATTAGTGCCGTGCATTATCAAGCATGCAATACAGTATAGCTTTACAGTACGGTGTTTCAGCTTTAACCTAGCAGCACAGTGTTAGTGGTGCGCTACAGTAATGCAGCACAGCAGTGCAATTTGAAAGCTGCAGTAAGGAAGTGCAGTGTTAAAGCTTTGGAACCGT
This sequence comes from Pangasius sanitwongsei, assembly GCA_037576675.1. Taxonomy (NCBI): domain Eukaryota; kingdom Metazoa; phylum Chordata; class Actinopteri; order Siluriformes; family Pangasiidae; genus Pangasius; species Pangasius sanitwongsei. The sequence continues at coordinate 24,541,473 of CM075013.1, read as the reverse complement.
AGTGCAGTATTAAAACTGCAGCATATTAATTTCGCGTTAAACCTGATGCAGTGTAGTGGAGTAATGAGCTGTGGTACAACACTGCCACGTTAGATCTGCAGTAATGTAACGCAGTATTGAGGTACAGTAGTGAAGTGTTTAGACTTCATTGGTATACAGTTGTGCAGTTTTGAGGCTGCGGTACTGAAGATATGGTACACTACTGCAGTGTTAAAGCTGCAGTGCAATTTTTACACTGTTAACGCTGCAGTACAGTCATTTGGTCGCTTCGTTTGGTGCCACAAACTGCCTCTGTGGCATCACTATTTCCAAATGCATTACTAAATATACACACTGTCCAGATATTCAAGAATCATAATCCCCCAAGGCTACACACACACACACGCACACATAGGACCTTCCACTGACATAATTATTAATGCAGATAATTAAAGCTATGCTCCATCTAGATTTAACCTTAACCTCAGTGAGCAAAATAAAAATAATAAAACCTGCAGGTCTTGTTAAAAAAATTAGTAAAAAAAAAAAAAAAAAAAAAACAGTTTTCCTCATGGGGACTAGCCAAATGTCCCCACAAGGTTCAAACTCTCTTTCTCTCTCTCACACACACACACACACACACACACACACATACACAAGCATACTTTGCTAGAGGGGTTAAGAAAATATTAGAGTTTAATGCGAGATGGTTAAAGTCTCTAAAATGGAGACCCAATTTTACTTTGATGAAAAAGAACAGAAGTGGCTTAAGACTGCAGGTTCTGGTGAATCATTGTGGACATTAATTCAATGCTGATAGAATTCATTAAACACTAAGTGTTCAGTCGACATTATAAATGTTTTGGAAGTAGTAATTACTCTGTATTGTCTGAGAGTCGCAGATTAACACATCATCCTCTGACTAGAGGTGAGATTTTTCTGTATAGTGCTGAGCTGTCAGGCAGGTTTTTACTACCTCAACACTGGAGGTGTTAATTCGACGTACTACGTACTAGCACATATGCTGACCTCAGCAATAAAGCAATGATTGCAGAAATGGTGTTATGGCCGTACCACTGTAGGCATTCATTTGCTATTGTAATCGTTCAATTTCACCCCAGAGGATTTCCTGTTTTGTGAATAAACATTCTCGGAGGTTTTTTCCCCCCACATGCTGAGCTCAGCAGTGACCAACAGACTGCAGGTGTAACCGATCACCTTAACACTGTGAGTGTTAGTGTGTTACTGAAGGAGGTAACGCGTCACTGTAGGCGTTCATTTGCGACTCGAGGTTATAATTAAAATGATTTCTATTCCTGTAAATACAGACTCTACGCAAAAGCTGACAATTTTCTCCCCAAGTGCTGATTTCAGCACTACATATCACACTTGACAGGTGTATTTAACAACATATTTTAACAGTTGTGTTGATTCCATTCTGGAGGTGATAATTCAACAAATAAAATGTCTTTTTTTTTTTTTTCTTTTGCTGTAAATAACAACTTATTTTACACAATGCTGAGATTCTCTCCTTTTCTGCACGTGCATATGAGCACACATGCTGATCTCAGCACTTTTTTCAATACGAAATTTCTAGGTTTTCTAGGAATATTGTAATGTTCATTTTTCAGTTAACAATTTTTGTTAATCTGAGACTGCAGATTTGTTTTCCTGGCCGTACAGCTGACATTATCTCCTTTTTTTTTTTGTTTGTTATTCAGTTCTAACATCCTTACATACATGCTGACCTCAGCAGTACAGAACAGATTAGCAGGTGTAGCTGACTTTCCTAATTCTGTGTTAATTCCATTCTGTAGGTGTTAATTCAGTATATTAAGAGTTCGTGCTACATTACAGCACTTTGGTCTGTGAAAAAAATACTCCTGATGAACAGACTGCAGGTGCAACTGACCACCACTGAGGGGTAAGTGTCACTTTGATTTATTTATTTTTCTTCAGATTTGATCACCTGTGCTGATCTGATCACTGTTGGTATTAATGGGTTAATTCTACACGGCTTGATTTGTTTCGCCCTTCAGATCTCGACCCTGCTGATCTCAGCAGTACACAGCAGATTGTCAGGGGCACTTTTACCACCTCTAATGCCCCTAAAGCTTTGTTCTCGCCCTACATGCTTTTAGCCCACCCCTCTCCCCAAGAGGTTAATTCGGGCTTAATTGTCCATAAATGCCTCTCTTTTGAGTTACAAAAAGTGAATTTGACATCCACTTACCCGGTTGAGCTGAACAGACGCAGTGCCATCTGTGCCCAGAACCACCATTGCCCCCTGTCTCGCGGAGGAGGGGCAGTTATTCTGCGACATGGCTTTATCCGTTTGGGGTAAAAACGGCCCGGAGGCATCCTTATGAGGGGCAGGAACCGGGGGAGGAACGGGCGCTCCACTCGGAAACGTCCCGTACACTTTATTGGAATCCGTTTCTCCGGATTTCTTTTCCGCGGGGCAGAACGTTTTGCGCTCGGTGGCATCAGGGGGCGATTGAACCGCGTCCCCAGGGACACGAGGGGCAACTCCGACCGCGCTCTCGTGCAGCTGCCTCTGCATGTCTCTCTGCTCGGAGAAATCCTGAAAGGGCGCCGGAAATACAGCGTTAATGCCATGTGCACGCGCGCTCAGAAAACCCCAAATGCACGTGAGAGCCAAATAATAATTACCACCATCATTCCATAATCCAACCGAGATCCCATAATAATAATAATCATAATAATCATAATAATAATAATAAGCCCAGCGTACAAAAAAAAAACAATTGAAATATAATAGCGTTTTAATGATAAAAAGCAAAATCATTTATTTAATCATTTTTACATTTTTTTTTTCGTTTTGGTCTTACTTTTGAGCTCTCCTGAGCTTCCCTGCAGTTTGGTCCGCGTAATATTACACATAAAAAAAAAATTAAAATAAAGTAAAAATTAAAAGAAAAAAAAACAACTAAAAAAAACCCCAGAATATTAAAGGAAAGCGCCGCTACACCGTCGGAAATATATATATCTCTATATCTATGGTTTGATATATATATCTGCAATATTTTAGCTCATTTTCTGAGCACGTGCTCCTCTCGTTTCCCTTTCGCTTCTCGTTTTTTTTTTTTACCCCTCAGCGAAAGATGCTTTAATTTTCCGCCCCATTTGCGCTGCTGTCACTCAGCACGCGCTGCGTTTTATGGGCAGCAAAAAGGAGCGCGAGCGCGCGGGGATCGCCGGTTCTCCTCACCCCCCCACCGGCATTAATGCACCACGAAAAAGGGACAGGGGGAAAAAAAAAAGGAAAAAAAGAAAAACCCCACAAACAAAACGTAAAAAATAATTACAGCACAAGAAGATCAAACGGAATCTCAGTCATCACAATGCACGCGGGTTTTCAACTTTATTTACAAAGCGGAGCATTCAGCTGAACTTCTTTCAAATAATTACAGCTCAAAATTTTAAAAAATATATCTATATAACGAAAAAAACATGTATATGACAGTTTTTGTATTTATACATATAAAGCGTAACAGTAAATATGTCTGAGGAAAAGCAGAAGAAAAAGCTCTGAGGGAAAAGGAATAAAATGCACACTGAAGTTACACATTAAATGCTATAATACAGACTTTTTTCTTTTTTTTTTTTACAAAATAAATGCACTGCAAAAATAATAGCATGCGCTGAGCAAGAAGAAACAAAAGCGCACAGCGCCGTGCGCGCGCTCTACTCACCATGTGCGCACCAATGCAGGCGGAATGCGGAGATAGAATAAAAAAATAAATAATAAAAGGCCGGCCGGATGGGGAGCAGCACGCGGGCGGGCAGGCAGAAGTGAGTTTGGTTTGTGCAAAGTGTGCAAAGCTTTCTATAAGTGTGTGGGTTTGCGTCAGTGCACAGCAAGGTGCCCTTCACCTCGTCATACATTTCCTTCAGTACCGAGCTTGATAAATCATCAGTCTTCACGTGCAGTGCGCTTTTTTTTTTTTTTTTTTAGAAAAAAATAAAAGTGTGTGTGTGTGTGTGTGTGTGTGTGGGTGTGTGTGGGTGTAGTAACTACTGAAACTGTACTTTGTTCACTGCTTGACAAATAAATCGTTTGATGTGCAACAACTTCATCTGTTTCTTTATTACTTCTAGCCCGTTTCTGTAGCTGTAGGATGCGGTCAAAGGAGGAAAAAAAGTAAAGGAGAAGTGGAATAAAAGGAGAACCCATTTGAGCCTGAAAACAAACCCCTGCATTGCGCACCACGTCCGTGTCCATCATGCCCACTCCTTAAAACCATGCAACGCCACAAAAGACACATTTATCAACGCCAATTTGTTTGATGTGTCACTTCCGGGTCTCCAGTGAGTCTGGCTTATGCAGAACTGCACTTTATTCACTGATGAATAAACTCTAAACCCTTCTGAGAACATCTGGTGCACTTTGTTTTTAGTGCTTTAGCTCCACACTCATTTACCTTCAGCTCCCAGGGAAAGCGCCTGTAGTGCACCTTTAAAACTCATTTAGGTACATAACTGGATCTTTGGGACATGAACACCTTGGGGGCGGATAAAAACCTGTACAGCGCATTCTTTCAGCTATAGCACGTTAATTGTAAATGATTAAAGGAAATAAGGAACTAAGCGGATGTGTGGTGCATCTTGTCCAGCCTGCAGTGTCGGGTCATGAGAGCAATGCAGCATCCTCAAGGCAGCAATGCATTCATAAATGGCTTTATGGGATTCCCTGGCTTTCACAGGCTTTTATTCTATCGGTGTATATCTGGGACTGTCAGGACTGCGCCTTATTCATTATAACAAAACTTAGGTTTAGACTTGAAAATAACCTCTGCATTGCGCACAGTGTCCATCAGTGCAGTCAGTCTGGTCTATTCAGAGTGTTATCTGATATTGGATGGAGAAAAAAATCATCTTGTGCATCACTTTTCTCTTCTATCTGCCCTCAGTCGTTACACTAATGAAGTCCAAAAGCATGAATAATAATAATAATAATAATAATAATAATAATAATAATAATAATAATAATAATAATAACATTTTTATGTAACGCTGTCTTGCATTAGGAATGATGAAGTATTACAGTGCCAGTCTGACTTTATTTAAAAAATGAATAATCTCGCTATTAAAATTAAATTAGGTTAAAATTAGATCAGACCCGAAATATATTAATATTTATTTGTGTCACATGATTTGTGTCAGACTAGTTTCCCCCCCAGATTTAGGTTTTATTTTTTTAAAATAAAAATGCAGGTATTTTTCATCCAGTACAATGTAAATGGTATTGTTTTATCCCTATTAATACTCCTACTTTGTATAAAGTGTATTAATAAGATTAGATCAGATTTATTCTGGTTTTAAAACTACTGCTCTGGTGTGAAAGTGACCCCACGCTGTCTGTTTCGAGTATCTCAGGAGTGTCTTTCGAGTATAGCACAAAGTGACTGGGAAGTTGGTGTGTGTGTGTGTGTGTGTGTTGTGCTTTGAGCTGAAGCGGCTCTATTCTGAGGTGCTGTAATCCCGCCCCTTTCATTGTTTAAGCAGAAACGCATGGAAGCCTAAACCCTAATCCGCGGGATTGTACACTTACAGCACGTGCACTCACAACAAAACGCATCACTGTTTAATGGTGTGTTATTCAGACGTGTGTAGAGGATTCTGCTCCATTCCCCTCCCTGGACTGCAGTGTGTGTGTGTGTGTGTGTGGGGCTGTAGGTGCTTTAGGAGTGGACCTCGTCTACACCTACGTGTTTCATTTTTGTGACTGAAGGTGCTTGTATAATTTTGTGTGTCTGTAGTGTGTAGATCCATAGTGTAGTGTATGATGTAGATCCATCATACTTATACAAAATGGTGATTTGGTGCACTGGGTGTGTGTAGGTTCTTCTATGTTGTTAAGTTGTTTAGGTACTTTGTTGTGTGTGTCAGGGAGGATTCAGGTGGGATTGTGTGCATTAGTCCTGCTTTGGTTATCCGTGTGCCTTTGTGTGTTTTGGGTCTATTGCTGCAGTGTGTGCTTTATTATGTGTGATTGTGTGTCTGTAGTTGTGTGGTGAGGATGATAATCACTCAGGCGGTGTATGTCGTAAATCAGCGATAAAGCCACTCCGCCTTTAATTACACTGTCAACACAGAAAACCGTAATTGATTTCTGCTTCTCCATCCCTCCATCCGTCCCTCTAGTCATGCTTCTAACGGCCCCTATATTCATCCCTCTGCTCAACCTTTTAACAGTTCCTCTATGTATTCATCTGTCTTTCTAAACTGTGCTTCTGCGTATTTATCCCTTCACTCGTCCCCCAAGAGTGACTCTACTTATCCATAAAAGAAGTCTTCACAATTGCACAAGGTGTTTGTGATGTAAAAAAAATGAGGCCAAGATAAATCATGTCAGATGTTTTTCCACCTTTAATGTGATATACTGCATCAACCAACAACATTTAGTCGAAAAACAAAAAGAAACATTTTGGGTAAGATCCCACCAGCTTGGCACATCTTGATTTGGCGATTTTATTCCACTCTTCCACTTTTTGAAATTGCTACAGCGTACAAAAAGACATTCTATACAGTTGTGTGCCTCCAACTTTGTGCAACAGTATGGAGAAGAACCACATATGGCTTTAATGGTCATTTGTCTACAAACATTTGACCGCGCCTCATCGGGATGGAGCCATGTCGTCTACACTAATTTACACACCTCTGCAATGTTAGCCTTATTTAACTCTGAAGGAAATTGTGAACATCACTTGCACCCTAGCAGCCATATTCAGGTCAAGGATTGATGTAGGGCTGGTGTGGCCACAGGTTTTTCTGGTGTAGGTACTTTGTGTGGAGTCTGTAGTTGATAAGGTGTCATTATCAACTCTAGTTTTTGTCCGAAATGTGTTGAGGTGCTTTGGGCATGTGTGTTTCAGGTCTCTATTTCCCAACCTACAGTGTGTGTAGCAGCTTTATTGTGTGTGTGTGTGTGTAAGTTTTGCCCCTTTGTAATTAATATCTACATAATCCAATAGAAATACATGACACATGAATACATCAAGATACCTCAAGATAAAACCAACATCTGTGTGACTTCCTGGTCTATAGTATGTTTAAATGCTTTTTTGTGAGTGTTTGTGGTGTATATTGTATATTGCGTCCCTGGGCACAGAATAAAGCAAAAATGTTTAATCTGGAAGCATGCTAATTTAAATAAACTTACTGGGTGATGTCTTATCTAATCTGAAATAAATCACTGAACACTTTAAGAAAAAAAAAGGAGGGGGGACACTGACCCTCATTAAAATGGGATAATAGTCTCAGTGATCAGTTGGTCATTAATTACACACTGGGCCAATATAATTCATTTGTCACACCACCCCTTCATTCTTCACGAGATAAGAGGATGATATTGAACAGGCAGCGAGACACAAAAACAAGGCGCGTCCAACATAAATACAGATGTTAAACATTAAAGCTACACAGGAATGGCTTAGAGTGATAATATATCTGTATGACATGATCAAATCTGGAGTTATAAGCCTAAATCGATTCAGGTTGTAATCAGATACCGACTGTTAAAAATGTCCGACGTTTCTGCACCGTCTCATTGTCAAAACTGAAACGACGGCATACACATTCTGTGCGGATGACAGTGGGCAAAGTGTATAAATGATCTAAGGAGAAGTCGTTAATACAAAGAAATGTAGTTAACAGAACTCACTGAATTGCTCAGCGGTAATAACAATAATCAGTTGCGTGAGGGAACAATGAGGAGAAACACCACACGGGACTTTTAGCTCAAGTGATAACACAGAGACTGATATGGATGATCAAAGTGAGAACTCGGTGTAAACCCGAACATATTACGTAATAAATGGGAAGGTACGTGGCATGTCTTTCAGTGCAATTGGCACGGAATCTTTAAATGCAATTTTCTCCTTTTTCACTTTTACTGGTAATCAGACTCTGGTTACGTCTGGCTGAGATACACGCAAATATGACAACAATTTCAGTAATTGAGAACAAATGCCTTTTTTACCCAGGCGGGAAGTATACTGAACCTACACAGACAGCTGACAAATTAAAGGAAAAAAAACTTGCTGAAATGTCTTAGGTTGGCAAAGTGAAGCCAAACCATGCTAGCACACCCTGTATGTGAACGAAATACATATCCTGTGATGGATACAACCTCTACAGCAACACACTGCCACTCCTTTAACAAGACGAACTGATACCGAACGGGGAAAAGATATAAATTAGTTTAAAAGAAACGTATTTCATTTGACAGAGATTTTCCTTAGACTTTCATGTGAAAAACTATTTATTAAGCACGTCAGAAGCTGCAGTTCTTGTTTATCACTGTAGAATTTCCTATGTATGATGTGGCCTGAAGATGAGTTTTAGCACCAGCAGTGCTGATCAGTGAAGTATAAATCTAACATCAGCACTTTCTAGTGCAGCAGCTGAATTTTAAACAGATGCAGAAAAATGGCCTAAAGACAACTGGACAATTCATATATTATATTCTAATGTTTCAGGAGAAGTGGTCTGAATGGCTTTGTGCTCTAAAGGAGAAAACTGCATCACTCAGTCATGACAGAAAAGAAGTGTCGTTAGAGGAATGGAAAGAGAAGCACATTTAACTCTACAATGATACACAACTAGTCCGAAATCTTTGCCAGAGTTTTATTACAGACTACAACGATTCTGCATCAGTTCTGATCAAAAAAGCAGTTTGGCTCCATGATGAAGACCATCAGTGTTTCTGAGGTTTACTGCACACAGTACGTCTGCTTCCCATCGGCAATGTTTAGCGTAACAATTAACGCTCGCGGGTCCTTCCTGTTTTTACAGACTGTTATTCGCCCTGGCAGTTCGTCACCTGGATGTGGAAAGGGGCAGAGAAAAAGAAAGAGGCAGCGAGATTAGGCAAGAAGTCTAGAATTATGCAACAACAGCTGAAACATTCAATCAATACACTATTTCCTCTGTATGCAGACCTACAATACAACATTATTAAACCATGTACATAGTACGTAGATGAACTGATCATGTCATAAATCAAAACTGATTAATTACATATCAAATACCAATATAAAGGAGTTCTGACTACTACTGTATATTTATATTTAAAGTAACTCATAATATTCTATATATAATATATATATAAAACATAAACTGCTGGTGTAATTCTATTTGACCAGCATTCTACTGAATCTAAAATATTTTTTTTAAAAAAAAGGACGAAGAGAAGAACTACACTGCTCTACATCTAACCACTGTACTAACTGTAACTACGGTATTATGTAATACCACTTGTAGACTTTGTTATCCCTGACTGTTCATGTGATCAAACTGATCCATTACTGCATTCAGAATGATAGCAAAACACATAAATATAAAAACGACGCCATTTGATTAACATTAACCCCAAATTATTCCATACAAGACAGCGTCGCTGCAATCATCGAACATGCAACACAGAAGAACGTTAAAAAAAATGATTTCTGGCTCGGGATCACTGTCGTGCCTGTCGGCTCCAGATGGAGGAGGAGGAGCCGCTTCACAAGTCAGAGAGAGAGAGAGAGAGAGAGAGAGAGAGAGAGAAAGAGAGAACACAACGTCGATGATGAAAACAGATAATCACTTTGATTAAGTTCATGTTCCACCGCTGGGGGTAAATGAATGTTTACTCATTTAGCAAACAAGCAAAAAAAAAAAATCCTCCTCTCTTTTTCTCATTGCTGTTAAAGAAGAAGCGTTGAGGACACAGCATTACTGTTACAGTATAGAGAGAGAGAGAGAGAGTGTTGAAGAGGCACAGAGATGATCATTTAAACCTAATATCTGTGTTCTGTATCTCTTTACAGCTTCTCACTTTCTAACTGTACAATGTTCAATGGCACATTATACACAGAATCTTAAAGCAGGTTTCAATTAATCCATCTCCAATGGCAGAGTGCTAATGAAATAACTTTCTGATTTCCTTTTCAGGATATATGATTATACTGATGCACCATCTCATTCTTATTAAAAGCATTGTTACCCAAATTAAAAACAATTAAAAAAAAAAAAATTGTTCAAATGAAAAGCACATTTGCATACAAGAGCAAGGATGAGGTGGAGGTGGAGGTGAAGGTGAAGGTGAAGGTGAAGAACACCACAATATAGTAGCAGCATGATCTTTCTTACACCTTGTCTACAGTCTACATGTTTTTCTTCCTCATCACTGTATGGTTAAAAACTGACTATACTCTTATTTAGCTACTTTTTTTAGGGCATCATTACACAACTGTCATGCCATGGTAATATCTCAGAGGGTGTTATCTTGCTCCGCACACTGTTACCCATAAATATAAAAAAAAAAAAAAAGAAATAGAAAGGTAAATATAATTAGTTTTGAGAAATAATACATTTCGTTCTGTGCAAGTAAAATTATTAGGGTAATTGCAATAGAGAAGGCCCTAGTGAAGTGTACGTACAGGCCTAGCCTTCATCTTTATAATTGCTGACCAGAGCTACATTACAGGCGTGATACTAAAAGAAAAGCAATCACACATCTGCCATCATAAAATTATTATTTTTCATTGCCATGGTATAGTGATTCAAAGAAAGCATTACCCATATTTCCCAAAAATGAAACTTTAGGCCAACCATAAGCAGAATCTCATTAAACAGAGTAATTCTGGAGGATCTTACGGCTGTCTGTGAGCCGGACGCTGCCCATGCATGGAATTGAAAGGGGGGGGAAAAGGAGTCGTCCATCATGACGTTATTTGCGTTAAACACATGAAAAACCAACCAAGAGCGACAGAGGCCTTAATGAGAAACAAAGAGCGATAAAACATTCCTGTTTTTAACATACACACACACACACACACACACACACACAAACTGCCCAACAGTCAAAGCATAAATGTAACCCTTTATTCACGTCATGTTAAAATAGCCTGCCTTAAAGTGGAATTACATGTTTAAGTTGAGCATTTTTGACCATTATTAAGCATCAAGAGAGATTTACACACAAATTATGATTTTTTTTTTTTTTTACAGACTCTTAGTCACTCCAGGAAATAAGGATTCCTGAGAGAGCACTTTCTTGTGTGCTTTTTATTACCTCCTTTTATGAACTGCCTGCCCTTAATCCCCCCCATATCACTCCTCACATCCCTTCATCCTTTCCCCCCCCCCTCCTTTCATCCAGGTTCAGCTTACCCAAACACCTCAAGGACCTACAAGCATCTGCATTACAAAAGAAAGACCTTTTCGGAGAAGTCAAGTGAGGCCTGTAGCTTCCTAGGGATTACACAGACTAGTCAATTAACACATTTACTGTGGGGATGTCAACGAGTTGGGCAGTGGGGGGAAAAAAAAAACAGCTAATCAGATAAAGAAGTGCTAAAGAAAGCAGTTAAATGTACTTTAAAGGTTTGAAAACATTTCTAGATTAAGCCAATTCAGCAGTTAACTGCACAAGACTACGCTACTTTAACGGACCGATAACACTTTGATGTCACTTTTTAAATGAGGTTGAGAGGTGAAAGCGAGAATAGATTCGAGTCAGATCAGTTTAGCATGGCAGCCCAAATCCAATCAAGACTCGCTTTTGGATACCTCTGAGGCTCGATATGAACTTGGCGTTAAAACCTCCCAGACGCTGCTGTAGACATTGCGTCCTCCATCCATCAGTAAGCTCTGATTTTATCATCATTAAGCTATAAGGAGTTTCCATGCTGTGCTCTCAGTTAATCAGTGATTTCAGCTGAGCCACCAGCTCGTCCACAAGAGCGCATCTGAAGAGCCTTAAATAGGGTAACTTCATACACGGCTTTATTAATGTAGCCTAAGAAAGCACCGAAGCTGGAAATGTAAAGTGTAATGTGTGGGGTTGTTTACTGAAGGGCAGTGTGGCGTGTTCTTTGCTGCACAAATAAAACAGCCTGAAATAATGATGTCCTGAAACAGTTTTTACTTTAACTATGGAAAAGACGACAAGTTGTCTACTTTTTTTTAATTACTGGTTGACTAGTAAAAAAATGAATAGTCCTGCAACCCATAATGGAAATCTACACTGAGCATCATGGGGAGTTCTTCTGGCCAAATAGATGTCTAGGTTACTCCAGGAAACGAGGCCCCTCGAGAGAACTTTTCTAGTTTTAATGATCCATGCAAACAAACTAAAGCATGACAAATGAAGGTGATTTAATTGATAGAGCTTCAAGAGTGAGGCGTTTCCGCCAGGGTTTTCTCACAGGATGTTTGTCAGCGTCTGTTAAATATATTAAATAACGTTGCCTCCTTTCTCATTAGTGCTCTGAAATGTACTTCACTAACAGGAGTCATTCTTCACTAGTATGTTCTTATTGGGCGAAGGCAGTAGGGACGATAACAGACCTCAGAGGAGTGTACTCAATCAATATTAGGTTATTAGCCCTTACGGCCCCTTTCATACCCTGCATAACATGCACCTGGTACATTTACACTTCCTTGTCACACAGGTTCTATATAGATTGTGATCGGATGCCTAGTTCTACTGGTATTATTGCAAAGTTTGCAAGTTAGACACTGATGTGCACAGTAGCATGAAAGTAGTGCATGTGTGCTAGCTCTTTGGTGAAACAAGAGGCTGCTTATTTGGAAAAAAAATTGATGACATCTCATCAGTTGGGTTGGGACTTTCTTTCAAATGCAGGTCTGATACAAACACTGTACAGATTGTACCTGAGAGCCAATGACACTGCGAACCAGATAACCATCGAGGGATCTCATACACGATTACATTCTGATCGCTATGCATACTGTGTACCATTATAACTATATTTTCAGTTTTGTCAAAAAAAAATGCAGCACTATCCGTGTGTAGGAATATCACACTAATATTGACCTGTGACAGTGGATTGGTATCAGATCCAACATGAATGCATGTGTACTGTTTTAACAATGGAAAAACAGAAGTGCCTCACCCGTCAATAAAGCAAATGGTGTTTTTGAGGTAAAAGCGCGGTTTTAGGACACCTGGCACTGCAAGATATGAGATGCCTTTGGGTCGACTTTGAGAAATTTGCCATTCTTGTGAAGTGTGCTCATATGGGAATTATTGGGTGTGTGCGACCGAGAGAGGGCTGTAAGAAAGCCCAGCTAGTGCCGTTAAAAACCCACCAGTGTGTAAACAGTGTGAGATGGGAGACAAGGGGACACTAGAGCTACTGGACTGGAGTTAACCAAGGAGTTAGTGACTGAGTGCACAAATAAGTATTTCTTTTTTCAACCTTCACATTCAACCATTATACCTCTTCTCCTACCATTCACTGACTCACTGACCTTAAATTTCTGCATTTTTCAATCTATTACTGAAAAGAAAAGAGAAAATACAGTATAAACACACAACGTTGGCATATGCCCCTTTGCAGAGTAAGGAATGGAAAACCCATTGTGGCAGCAGGGGCGTCGTCGAGTGTCAGCCGTGCACAGAGAGGAGGCAGGTCGAAGTGGCAGGCAACGCATGATGATTCCCACCTGTGACTTGTTACTGGCGGTTTACTTATTTGTGTCTCTTTGTGCTTTCAGTGGTCCCTGGAACCTGGTTTCCTCCCCGTTGTTCCTTCCCTCCTGCTACCTCTCTGTCTCCTCTAGCTCCCTCTGTCTCTACATTGGTAGAACCTTCTGCACTCACCAGGACAAGGGTAAAGCCTGGGCAGGTCTGCAGGCACAGTGGGGAAGCTGAGCATTTCCAGGATTAGTGTTCCTTCATGAAAGCGGAATACTGATCCGGACGCACCACAGGCCTCCCCCGATCGAACAAGTACGTACCGTCTGTCAGTGAGTATACAAGGGAGTACACATCAGGCCTTGGTGGATTTGGGTGAACCAGCCTACCGTCCATCAAAGCCTGATTTAATGCAGGGCATTGGGAAATGCACTCTTGGTGAAGGTGAGTTGTGTGCCCAGGGATGTTCACAAATATCCACTGGTGCCAGGCAATATTAAATTTGGGGCCAAAAGTATAACCTGGAGGTGGCGGTTAGTCCTCACCTCACCTATCCACTAATTCTTGGGACAAATTGTCCAGGGTTTCAGACATTAGGGCGGGAAATATTTGTGGATGGGTCCTGCAGTAGTGAGGCACAGAGTGGACTGTGTGCAGCGTTGGCTAGGGAGGTGGTGCTGGGGCCGTTGACGCCAGCTCTGCATCAGGGGAACACAGAGGGTGGGGAGGGCTCCGCCCCTCCACCCATGGCAGGGATTCCCCTAAGGCATACCTTCAACCAAGCGAGAATAATTGATGGTCAGCAAACTCAGCCTAATGTTGTACTCTCCCACCCATATTTCTCAATTACTAAAGATTATTAAAGGTTATATTGAGTAACGCTGGACACTCTAACTAAAGAAGAGAAGACCCAGTTGTTAGTCCCAGAGAGCCATCAGGAAATGTTATTCCAGGCAGCTCATCATAATCCGATGGCAGGGCACTTAGGGCGGGATAAGACACTAAACCGGCTCGTTTTTATTGTCCAGGTATTTGTGGCAATGTTTGCAGGTGGTGTGTGGCATGTCGAGAATGTCAGCAGGTGAATCCGCGGGCCACACCAAAAGCACCATTGAGCACATTATCCTTAATCATAGTCCCCTTTGAAAGAATTGGCATGAACGTTGTCAGGCCATTAGAAAGGTGTACGTGAAGATATCGCTTTGCGTTAATGCTGGTGGATTATGCAACGCGATATCCAGAACAGTGCCGCTAGCAGACTCTCAGCATGCAGTGTTGCAGAAGCACTCTCCTGTGTTATCTCCAGAGTCGGGATCCCGAAAGAGATCCTGACTGACCAGGGCACTACATTTATGTCACGGACACTATGTGAGCTCTACGAATTATTAGGGATTAAATCGATTCACACCAGTGTTTTCCATCTGCAAACAGACGGCCTGGTGGAGCGGTTTAATCAGACACTGAAAATTATGATTCATAAATTCATTCACGATGTTGTGCGAAATTGGGATAAGTGGCTCAAGCCCCTGTTATTTGCAGTAAGAGAGCCCCGCAAGCCTCCACGTGGTTCTCCATTTGAATTATTGTATGGGCGCATACTTCATGGCATCTTAAACGTCATTAGGGAAAATCAAGAGGAGGAACCTTCTAACAGCACACATGAAATTCAGTACATTCTTGACGTGAGCGCAAAATCCCATACATTGGAGCAATTAACACAGAATTTGCTGTGAATTTGCTACAAGTACCAGGAGATAAACTGCTCTTTTTGCTACTGAAGTGGCAAGGACCCTTTGAGGTCACATGCCGAGTCGGAGAAGTCGACTATGAGGTCAAGCGAATGGATAGAGGCAATGCACTGCAAATATACCACCCCAATCTCCTGAAACCGTGGAGACAGGCAGTTCCTGTGGCTCTGGTGACGGTGGTTCCCAAGTGAGAGGAGCTAGGACTGGAGGTAAGTCTAAAACAGGCAGTCCAACTCACTCCGGTCCCCTGTGGAGACCACCTCTCACCGTCACAGAAAGCACAAGTTGCCAGGCTGCGAGGGGAACTTTCCAATGTGTTTTCTCCTTTACCTGGTCGCATGAACCTCATAGAGCACCACATTGAGACTCCTCGAGGTGTGGTTGTACGTAGCTGCCCATACTGGTTACCTGCACACAAGAAAAAGGTGGTTGGGGATGAACTCAAGGCTATTCTTGACATGGGAGTAATCGAGGAGTCCCCCAGTGACTGGAGCAGCCTGGTGGTCTTGGCCCAAGGCCGACGGGTCGGTCCATTTTTATGTGGATGCCTAGCATTGATGAACTGCTCGATCGTTTAGGTGAGGCTTGCTTTTACGAAACTGGGTTTAATCAAGGGGTATTGGCAGTTTCCCTTAACTCCAATATCTCGTGAAAAAAAAAACAGCCTTTTCCACTCCATTTGGGTTATACCAGTTTGTCACCCTTCCGTTTGGGTTGTTTGGAACCCCAGCGAAGTTTCAACGCCTCACAGATAGAATCCTCTACCCACACAATGCATATGCCATTTACAACATCTAAGGGCACCCCTGAACCCTGCTCCTTGCGCCCTTGGATCGTGTGGATAATTCGTTGGTATCTGGCACTTAAGACATTCAAACTCAAGGTGGTCCATAGACTGGGGGTGCAGATGGTGGTGGCAGATCACCTCAACTGCCAGGTATGTGGCAGCGGGGGCATGGTCAGGCATCAGCTGTGGACGGAGAGGAGGTGGGTCGAACCAGCAGGTAATGCATGATGATTCTCACTTGTTTCTTATTGTCTCTTTGTGTCTCCCACACTGGGGTTCTACACCCATTTACACAAAACTCACCCTGGGATAGTGGCTGATTCACAAATGTTTGGAATATACAAACATGTGCTCACCTATAGGGTGGTTATGGTGTTACGGTGTTACAGTTTCATAGTTAGTCAAGGTGTGTAATTGAACAGTTACCTCACCATTAACTTTTTCAAAATACAGATTAAAATGCTTTTCCATCTTATCTTTTCTTTTTTGGGTCAGCATGCATGTATCCATTCTCTCTATATAATAAAAACTGACAATGTAAGAGGTTTTATGGAAATGTAGTTGTCAAAAATATCTTGCTCTCTGGGAGGGAGGGGCATACTCTCTTTCCCTTGTCAATCACAACTACATTAGCAAATCGTGGCCGTCTGTGTCGCAGCATGAGCAGCAGGTGCGGTTAGCTTTCTTCTTATTAATTTGTATGCCTCAAATACCCTTAAAATATACTTCAAACAGGAAAGAAGCTATTGAAGAAAAAAAAAAATCAGACATTCGAACCTCATTAGATCATTTACAAAATCTAATCAGCTTATCTGCTGGTTACATTACATTGTGGAGAGCACATTTTCTATTTAACGTTTATTTTTAAACAAAATTTATTTGTGAAAGGTGAAGATATTTGTGCATCAATGTTTTAGGAATCACTTACTATTCCATTGTGGATCTCATGCTATTTATTTGCAATGTATGCAAAAAAAAAAATAAAAAAAACTCCCATACTCCTCCTCTGACAGCCAGTGCTTGTGTTTGTGTGTGTGTTTGTGTGTAATGATGGAAGAAGCTACTGTTACACACACCTATCAAATATCAGCTGATACAAGAATGTTTACACTCTCCAATGTCTATCTTGCATTTTCTACACGTTTATATTAATCATCACTGTGGAGAAGACATATTATGGATTTTAAAATCATATTATATATATATATATATCAGACATCTTGCTATAAAATCTAAAGTGAAGGACTGGGAAGATAAGTCATTCATGACACTTGGCTCCTTTATCTATCGTACTAGAATATGCAGCAACATCCAACCACAACGCACAACCTCTTTATCCAATGCTGTTATCAGCAGAGTCAAAACAAACATGGCCGACCCAACAGAATTTTTATAGCAGGCCAAATGTCGTTTATAATCTCAGAGTGGAACTTCATCCATCTGCACATCAGATGACATTTTCCCGATTCCTATTACGATAAGACAGACTTATCATCAGTCAGGACAGCTGGCCGAGGGGAACACGCACACACACACAACAGTCTGGGTGCACGAACTTCCCCTTAACCACGAATATTCCTCTCAGAGTGAGCCACTATAAACCAGATAGTACTACGCTAAGCTAAAAGTAAAACAAAATTTCCATTCAGAGCAAGACAGGAATAAGTTAATTAAGCAAAGCAACTAAGAAACATTCGGCAGTAAGTTATGCTAACTAATGAAAGCCACGAAGGACCAGATTTTAATATGTTAAGCTAACAAAAGAAATCACTAAGAATCAAATAGTAATAACACTAAGCAAACTTACACAGACAGGAGTACACTAATGTAAAGTACACTAATAATGATCTGATTCACTACTAGCTATATTAGTGATTAAATATTAGCAATTGTAAAATTATTTTATACAGTTATTTGGTCCCAGTATACAAATTTTCAAGGTTTCTTCCTCATGTCGTCTCAGGGAGTTTTTCCTTGCCGCCGTTGCCTCTGGCTTGGCTCATTAAAGATAAATTCGTAAATTTAAAATCTATATATTTATATATATGTCCATTGTTAAAAGCGCTATACAAATAAAACTGAATTGTTCCAAACACTACTCAGTGTCTTTAGATCCTTTTCAGTTATGCTCGAATCAATTCATTTACAAAAATATCAAGGAAATCACCAATTTCCCCATCCTTCCTCTGAATCCAGTCACTGCTGCTCCATTGCTCTTTTGCTCTTTTGCTGCACTGCCATTAAAGTGCATTGGGGAAAAAAGCCACATGATGTCCAATCAGACCATTCTCACTCGTGGAACACAGCCACTCAACTGAAACATTCCCAAAGCTCCATCACCTCGCTGTGCAGGGGGTCAGTATAACCACGCACCCCCTTCCAAATTTTCAATCATTTCAGACTTCTGAAACTTTTTTTTTTTTTTTTTTCATTTTAGCACTGCTTGTGCTTAAGGGTACTTTTAAGTTCTGATTTTTAAAAAAAATATAAATTACCATATGACTTGTGAAGGTCCACAACCATCTGTCTGTTTTTTTTTTCCTTTTCCAATTTCCCATCTTTAGCACTCATCTCTATCACCAAAGCAAGCAATACCAGGGCAGATTGTTTAAACTTGTTTTTAAAAAGTATTTGCCCCCTCCTGGTTTCTCGTATTTCTGCATATTTGTCACACTGAATGGTTTCAGATCCTCATAGAAAATGTAACAAGAAAATGAAAACATAAGAAAACACAAAACAGTCTTTAAATGATCATTTTATTTATTGTAGGAAAAAGGTTATGCAGCACCTACACCATCCATGTGAAAAAGTAATTGCCCCCACCAAACTTTTTCCTTTCATTACGTGAAATGATCATTTAAAAACTGCATCGTGTGTTTACTCAGTTTGTCTTTGTCTTGTTAGTTTTATTTGAAGATTTGAAAAAGGAATCAGGAAGTAAGAAATACGATTTTCACAGCATTGTATAATTTGTTTGTAAATGTATGTTTGGGTACGTTAAAAAAATGCATTTCTTTTTTTTAAATCCTTCTTTCACAGCATGTTTTCTAATACAATCTGCCCGGCCAGTGCCATTGTGGGTTGACTTAGTGTAACTGTCTCTGTGTTTCTGTTAAAGCTGTATAAAAAGAAATTATGATAATTCTGTTTCACAAACCTGACTGGACGGGAATGGGATTCTCCAGGAAGAAAACTGTCTGCTTCCAATGAGTCTTAGTGCAGTGAGGAGATGTGGAGAACATCACCTGCACATAGAGACAATACTGGATTAAACCAATTCTGATAAAAACTGACTCAGATTCTGATAAAAACTGATCCTGGCCAGACCATTTCTGATACTAATAATGAGTTTGATTAAACAAGTTCCAATTCTGATAAAAACCAATTATACCACAGCGTGGTTGAATGCTCGAATCCAAAGGTGTGGATGAATTTTCAATTCTCAACAACACTGTGAAATCACATCTTCTGAATGTCTTAGAACTGATTCTGACTAAAATGCCTTTTTATCCAAGAACTCATTGTTATAATGAAAATTTACTTTTACTAACCAATATGACCGTGAGCAGCATATGCTGTAAAACAGAAAATGCTGTGAATGCACTGTCTTGCAAAAGCTGTTTTTATTTCTGTTTAAAGCTGTTTGGCTGATGGAGGACGACGAGTGCTGAGTGTGTTTAAAAAAAAAAAAAAAAAAAAAAAAAAAAACCTCTCGGATGTGACAGGCAAAGCATGAGAGTGTAACTGTAATTGGTTTGTGTTAAAGCAAACTCACCTTGTTTGTGCAGTCTCGGTCAAAGAAAATATCAAAATAGCCCACCACAGCCTGGAGAGAGAGGAAAACAGGAAAACAGAGAGATAGAGAGAGAGAGAGAGAGAGAGAGAGGGGCATTAACGTAAATGTAAAACCAAAAAGAACCAAATATTTTTTCAGCTGTATTCAAACATATTCAAATGTGATATTAACATTCAAGAAATGTTGCTTTTATGTCACTATCGCTCAGTGCACACATGCTTTCTTGAAAGAACTAAGTTAATGTTTAATCTTATTTACACTGCACTTAAAATATGAGACATTTGACACTAAAGTAGTATTTTAACTTTATTCAGGGTCAAAACTTTTTCATTTCATTCCTGCTTTCTATATATGTGATTAAGCCCTATCATCATCACCTATTCTTCTCTTCCTGCTCTGTCTCTCACGGATTGTGTTCTTTGTGTGTGCGTGTGTGTGCGTGTGTGTGCGTGCGCAAGTGTGTGTGTGTGTGTGTGTGCGCGCACGCGGTGGTGTCAGCTGTGTCAGGATTAAAAGCTATTAGTTCTGCATCACTGCCACTCTGTGTATGTGTGTGTGTGTGTGTGTGTGAGATTGATAGAGTCACTCTTCTCTCACAGAACAGGAGCAATGCTGCTGCTACAGAATGTAAATATACACTAATATAATATATACCTATGGTTTTGTATGTGTGTGTATGAATATAATTAAGATAGATATTAGCTGCATGTACGAATCCAAGAACACACACACAATATTGTACGCACTAACACATGACAAAGAAAGTGAAAAAAAATTTTTTTGGTATATTTGTGTGTGTACTACACTTTTTTTTCCCTGTTTTATCCATTTTTGCTTTCGTGTGCAATTTTAATGTGCGTGTGTGCGTGCAATGCAAAGTTGCATTCCCATGATGAAACTGTGACCTGCTTTAGCTCAGGCGTCCCAGTAGTCTTTGCTGGAGGCTGTACATTTCATCACACAAACACACGTTCTTTTAGTCCTTGCAATTGTAACATTATGAGGAAATGAATTCCCAGTTGGAACCGTGGTAACAATATGATCCGTTTTAGCTAAACTGTCCCAGGAGGCATACACAATCAGACACACACACACACACACACACACACACACACACACGGACACTCACTCTCTCACACACTTTTCTGTAATTACGACATTGTGAGGACATAAGAGATTATGGGCACTCCCTCATGTACTACAGATGCTAAAAATTCATGCATGTGTGAATTAAACCTAGGACCAAAAACACACTTGTAGACATGTGTACTGTCAGGATGAAACAGAGCTAACTAAGACACACAATTGTGTACCTTTGACGATACATACACCAATTAGCCATAACAATAAAACCACTGACAAGTGAAGTGAATAACACTGATTATCTCGTTACAGTAGCACTGTCAAGGGGTGGGGTATATTAGGCAGCAAGTGGACAGTCAGTTATTGAAGTTGATGTGTTGAAAGCAGGAAAAATGGGCAAGTGTAAGGATCTGAGCGACTGGGTCAGAGCATCTTCAAAACGGCAGGTCTTGTGGGGTGTTCCCAGTATGCAGTGGTTAGTACCTACCAAAAGTGGTCCAAAGAAGGACAACCGGTGAACCAGTGACAGGCTCATGTTCGCCCAAGGCTCACTGATGCACATGGGGAGCGAAGGCCCGTCTGGTCCGATCCCACAGAAGAGCTACTGTAGCACAAATTGCTGAAAAAGTGAATGCTGGCTCTGATAGAAAGGAGTCAGAACACACAGTGCAGCACAGCTTGCTGCGTATGGAGCTGCGTAGCTGCAGACCGGTCAGAGTGCCCATGCTGACCCCTGACCTCAACCGAAATCACCTACAATGGACACATGAGCATCAGAACTGGATCATGGAGCAATGGAAGAAGGTGGCCTGGTCTGATGAATCACATTTTCTTTTACATCATGTGGAAGGCCGGGTGCGTGTGCGTCGTTTACCTGGGGAAGAGATGGCACCAGGATGCGCTAAGGGAAGAAGGCGAGCTGGTGGAGGCAGTGTGATGGTCTGGGCAATGTTCTGCTGGGAAACCTCGGGTCCTGGCATTCATGTGGATGTTACTTTGACACGTTCCACCTACCTAAACATTGTTGCAGACCGAGTTACACCCCTTCATGGCAACAGTATTCCCTAATGGCAGTGGCCTCTTTCAGCAGGATAATGTGCATGTTTTATACTTGAGAGTGAATCTGTCCAGTGCCTATAAATAAGTCATATATAAGTAATGTAATTTTCACAAGTTGTAAATGTGCACAATGTTATCATTATTACTAGATATCTAGTTTGCATACATACAGATTAGTTACGTGTGTGTAACAGTGTAGTAATTTTATGGTACACGAGAATGGTCCAACCACACAAGGCAGTTTTCAATACATCATATATGCTTACAGTCTCCTAACCTCAAAGAGGACGACATTAAATGCCATAGAACAGGACAGCAGCACTGTGGGAACTCAGGGAAAGTGCTAGAATATTATTTAAAGAAGATTTGTTAAGACCAGCACTTAACCTCACGTCAGAGGTTTCCATCAGAACAACTTTCTCCTCATTTAGTCATCTTCAAGTGAAAAATAGGGGTTTTATTAGGAGATCTAAGATGCTCCCAATCTTTTCATTATTATTATTATTATTATTATTATTATTATTATTATTTCACCCAGCACAGGCACGTGCGATTACAGCTCAACAAAGAAGCACAGTGCAATCCGAGTGCAGCGTCACAGCACAGAAATGGAAAAAGCGCGAGAGGGGGGGAAAGAAAAAAAAAAAAAAAAAAAAAAGACACGAGCGTTTTTTCCTTCATCAGAAGTGTCCGGCCTTCACAGGCGGCAAGGCGTCGAGGATAAGCAATGAGCGCGCGCTGTCGTGCCCAGCCCACGAGCAACACGACAAGCGCAGGGAAAATTAATAATTATCATCATGGCTAACGCCGACCGGGGAGCAATTCATCATCGCGCTCTTTTCCGGCGCTATCGTGGCGGAGCAGCGCGTGCTGCAGCCAGATACAATTATGCGGCGCGAGCTGCAGAGGAGGGCGGGCTAACGGGGCTAATGCGCTTTTGATGGGCTTTATTCGCGCGTGAGAGCGGTCACGCTCGGCCACACCGCTCGCTCTCTCTCTCTCTTTCCCTTTCTCTCTGCGCGCTCCCTGAACACACACACACACACACACACAGGCTCTCTCCGTTACGTTCCGCCGCAGTGGTAGCGAACAAACAAGGTTTAATTCCAGAGGAAGAGCCTTTACACGCGCTGGCACGAGCGCACACATTCACGCGCCGAATAATAAAGACAATGCGGATACAATGACCGGTTTAACAGCACCTCTTCTCTCTCTCTCTCTCTCTCTCTCTGTATCTGTGTGTGTGTGTGTGTCTCGTTCTCTTTACACCTTTTATATCACACTTTTCTTTGTCATTTTGGTCTCTGTGTGTGTGTGTTCCTTAATGGAAACCCAGTGTTTATTATTATGATCTGTTTAAATGGTCCCATAAGAGAGGTGTATCTCACAATGTGCATGCGTAATGTGTGTGCGCGTGCGTGCGTGTGTCTGTGTGTATATATGTACATGTGTGTGCGTGCATGTGTCTGTGTGTATATGTGTGTCTGTGCGCATGTGTTTGTGTGTATATATGTATATGTGTGTGTGTGTGTGTGTGTGTAAGTGTGTGCGCGCGCGCGTGCAGGGCACTGCTTCCCGCTGACCGACACTCCGGAGCACGGTGAGCGTTATTTGTCTTCGGTCGGCGCGCGCGCTGCTGTGCTGTTCATTTAATGCAAGGTTAGGCAGGCTGATGTGATGAATGGAGTGTCGGTGGAGGAATAAAAGCATGCGCTCCATCATCAGGGGAGGTTTTTTTTTTTTTTTTTTTTTTTAACTCTACGAGGTCGCTTTTGGTCTCGTTTATTGCTGTTTGAAACTGTACCAGAATTATGCTGAACATCTGTTTAGTGGCAGCGCCACACAGCCTGTAGACATTTCGTTACCGGAAACTGGAGTGGATCGGTACAGGGGCTGGTTGCTATATCTGTGCGGTGTTTAGTGTGCGTGCGCATGCGTACGTGTTTGGGGAGAAAGTTACAACTTGTTTAGGATCGAGATATATGTTTGAAAAGTACTGATACATATGTGTGTAATGTTGCATATTTAGTAGTGTGTCAATTGCTTATGCACTTGTAAATGCACAAAGAACAGGTTCTGCACATGTGCACATACACCACATGGCCAAAAGTTTGTGGACACCTGACCATCACACCACTATCTGGGCCTTCCTACTTCCTTAAGATTCCCACAATGTTCTCTGTGTGCTGTAGCTTTACAGTTTCCCTTCACTGGAACTAAGAGGCCCAACCCTGTTCCAGCATGACGATGCTCCTCTGCACAAAGCGAGCTCCATGAAGACATGGTGTGTGAAGGTTGGAGTGGAAGAACTCGAGTGTCCTGCACAGAGCCCTGACCTCAACCCCACTGAACACTGTGACAGTCAGGTGTCCACATACTTTTGACCTAACAGTGCAGGACGAGGTTTTTAAAACACAAGTTTTTTTTAGTCAACTTGACAGTGACTGTTTTTTGAAGTGTAAAGGCATTCCTTGTCTGACATAACAGTATATTGCAAAATCTGTGTTTAAAACCTAATATATCATGATGCTAATAAAATAAATGAACAGTGTTAGATTTTGTATTGTGTAGGAAACTCCAGATACAAGTTTGGTTATTATCTGTTATTTCGTTCAAGAGATCGAACAGACTGAAACGCGTGGCAACCAAAACCCAGCGTTCCCTTACATATGTGCTGGGCATGAGGAAGTGGAGAGGCGTTTTTTTCCTATTAACACAAAGAAACAGACAAAGAGAAAGAGAGAATGAAATGATGTTTACAAACTCCATTTCATCTGGCGTACAACTCCAAAAAGCGGGGAAAGAGATAATAACAGTGTATTGATTAATCTATAACACTGAAACCAGTGTGCTAGAGATGCGCGTGTGTGACCGCACCGGAATGGGAACAAAAAGAAAAATTAGTCCCACAAAATGTAGTGTCATTGTTTTTTTTGTCTCTTTCTCACACACACACATGCATGCACATACGCGCACACACAAAAGTTTAGTTTATAAAGTAACTGTGAAGTGAAACACCTCATTCACCTGGCAGAGTGGGTAGGACTGGGGTCGTCTATCAATCATTCAGGTGTCACCTGACCCATCTCGGCCAATCAAAGGCCTCATCCATCTCCTCTCGCCTAATTAATCTTCACTCTTGACAACCTTGATTACTGTGTGTGTGTGTGTGTGTGTTTGTGTGTGTGTGTGTTGGTGTTAGTTACTCACGGTGCAGTATGTGTTTGCTGTTATCTTCAGGGTAAAATCAGCAGTGAACTCCAGCTCGGAGAGAGTGATAGCATTACAGTCCAACGTCTGGGGAAGACACACACACACACACACACACACACACACACACACACACAGTATAGGACCCAAGTATTAGACGTCATAAATGGAGTAACTAACAAAGAAAACTTCTGTGTGTGTGCTTATATATTGTGTCTTATATTTTACCAAATATAAGTCGTTCTCCAAAATTATTGGCACCCCTTCATAAAAATGATATGTATAAAATAACTATTAAACAAAAACAATTTGCTTTTTCCACTCAAACATTAGGGTTGTTCTAAACAATATATTCTCATTAGAACTACTTTTTTTTTTACATAATAGTACTTAACATCCGAAGGAATAAATAAATCAGCAGGATGGAGAAAGGTGCCAATAATTCTGGGGCGGCAGTCTACATTAAATTTCTATCATTCAAAATTTATGTAATGAGGGCACCTTTATGAAACGCTACACAATTTATAATAAACTAAATAAACTGTTACCTAATGTGAATGCTAGTCATTTTAGACGACCAACTTTGCTAACATTTTGCTAGGGCTACACAACAAGCAATCGACATAATCAGTATCACCCTAGAGGAAAAGGGAGCTAAGGTTGTTCGTTAACGGAAACAACACCTTGTAGTAACAATTAACACAATTAACGGTACAGTATGTGAAGATTCCCTGGCAGATCGAGCAGAAATCACAGCGGTGGAAAAACCTGAAATACTGTACACTAACTGCATTGCTTTGCCTGTGCATTAGAGACATGCGGAAACCAATCCACACTAACAGAGACGTGCAGATTTTGTGCTAAAATAGATTGATATTTGGAGCTCTCCATGATTCCCTCTATCTTGTCTAAAGCCTCAGTCCGAGCTGAAGAGAAACAGCCCCGTATCATGATGCTGCCACCACCATGCTTCACTGTGGATATGATGTTCTTTGGGTGATAAACTGTCTTGTTTGTGCACCAAACTACCTTGTTCTAAAAGCTCTACCTTGGTCTCATCAAACCATAACACATTGTGCCACATGGTTGGGGGTGATTTAGGCGAGCTTGGGTGTTTTTTTTTCCCCATGACAAAGGGCTTTCGTTTAGCCACCGTTCCTCATAGCCCAGAAGTGAAGAATACGAGAGAATGATATCACATGCAGGGAGTGACCAGTACTGAGAAGTGTATACAGTCAGGTCCATAAGTATTAAGACAGTGACACAATTTTGGTAATTTGGCCTCTGTACACCACCACAATGGATTTGAAATGAAGCAATCAAGATTGAATGATTGAACTCAAGAAAAGAAAGGCCAGATTAGACTTTGCTTAAAAAAAAAAGAAAAAAAAAAAAAAAAAAGCCTGCCCAGTTCTGGAACAAGATTAACTTGTACCAGAATGATGGGAAGAGAAGAGTATGGAGAAGGAAAGGAACAGCTCATGATCCAAAGTATACCACATCATCTGTCCAACATGGTGGAGGCAGTGTTATGGCATGGGCATGTACGGCTGCCAATGGAACGGGCTCACTGGTGTTTATTGATGATGTGACTGCTGATGGAAATAGCAGGATGAATTCTGAAGTGTATAGAGTTTTATTTTCTGCTCAGATTCAGTCAAATACTGCAAAACTGATAGGAGAGCGCTTCACGGTACAGACGGATAATGACCCAAAACATACCGCGAAAGCAACCCAAGAGCTTCTTAAGACAAAGAAATGAAATGTTCTTAAATGGCCGAGTCAGTCACCTGACCTCAACCCACTTGAGCTGCTTTTCACTTCCTGAAGAGAAAACTGAAGGCCGCTGCATTAACGGCCTGGCAAAGCATCTCAAGAGAGGAAACTAGGCCATGGGATGTCTATGGGTTCCAGACTTCAGGCAGTCATTGATGTTTCAATTACATGGTTGTACATTTAGATATTAATTTTAAGGCTAAAAAAATGAAAATGCACTGATAGCTACATTTCAGTCTCATGTGAGTTTTAATTTTAAGAAACTCTCTTTAGCCTTAGCCTACCTGTAACATGCATGCTACTCCGGCGGTTATAAGAAGGTTACAGGAAGGTACGCTACAATTAGTTTGCTCCCAGTAGAACATTGAAAAGCCCAGAAACAAAATCCTGTTACACGGTGAATGAAAGGACTTTTTGGTAAGGACGTACGCACAAACATATTTCTGAGGCCTGACAAAGGAATTAGTAATTACTTGGAAAAATTAGCATTTGATAACTGATGAAATATACGCAACGTACCTGAATAGCAGTCGGCTCGGAGATGACGGTTTCAGGTTTCAGAACCTCGACCACGGCTTCAGGAATCACTGCCTTCTTCATGCACGCCATCTTAAAGCCATAAACGTCATCCCAGAACGCAATATGATCGTGGTGTTTCTCCGCATCGCTCACTGCTGCTAGGCTAATGCTACATCGGTCAGGATAAACTGAGAACAAGACAGAAGAAAGAACATAAGTTACGCAAAAATGCTAAAAATACTTTGATGGAAAACAGGTTTATATATAATGCTTTATTTCATTTCACTATCATCCGAATGCATTACATTTGGAAATCGACTGAGTTTCTCAGTGTAAAACTGCAGTGCATTGTGGGTAATACACACGGTTCTTCAGCCGTCAAGGATAGCACTGTATGAAGACTCTAACACAAAATAACATCATGAAGTCTCTTTAGAATGGGTTCTTCGTGGTCTAGATTTTGGGGAAGAGCCTTAAACATGAAGAACACTAAACAAAGGACAGAAGTTTCTTCTGTGTTTCTAAAGATGGTGAATATTTCCTTCTGTGTAAACATCTAAAAGCCAAAACAGCTTCTGGCAAGAGGAAATCTGAATTAAACTGCTCATAAATGCTCAGCGTACATTCATCAGTTTTAATGCGTTTTATGGTCATAAGAAAAGCGCTTAGAGCTAAACTTACTTCCCGCTGCGGAAGCTACATATGCTACATGCTAATGGTAGATTTACTAATGCCAACTAATGAAGGCTGCGGTCTCTCTCTCTCTCTCTCTCTCTCTCTCACACACACACACACACACACACCTACATAGACTCCAACCAAGACCAAAACAGGCCCAAGGCAACAACACACACTCAGGTTATAACCACAACGTAACCATATCGTAACTGCTGACACACTGTAGGTTTGGTTAGCAAATAAAAAGCAAAAAATAGGGCTTGAGTGAATGAATAATACTTTTAAAATATATATAAATAAATTATGCTAAATAAAATGAAAACAATGTGTGGACATGGTTCTAGGATATTAATGAAGTGAGCAAAAAAATAAAAAATAAACAGTATGTACTCAACATTGATAAATAAAATGTTAATTATTTTAAAAGAACAGAAATTGTGTGCAGGTTTGGTGCTGATGCATAAATAAATATCACTTTAACAAATAATTAATAGCAGAAGAGTTAGAAGCCAGACAGAAAAAACTAAATAAAATAGTCTGTAAATATAGTTGTGTGTATAATCACAGCAAATGAAGGAGGAAAGACAGAAAGAAGACGGAAAGAAATGTTCACTCCCAGTGTGTGCGGTGACGCGGTCTTTCAGAGAGAAGAGACGCAATGGGCTTTTACAGCTCACAGTGTTAGCTGCACAATATCTACAGTATAAAACGCACAACACAAACATGACTCTCTCCTTTTTTCTCTCTCTCTCTCTCTCTCTCTCCCACCCACAGGGGTTTAACTACATCACACACGCGCACTTCGGTGACGTGAAAGTGCTGATCGAGTAACGGGACGTCCCACTGCAAGCGAGCGAGTGAGTGAGTGAGTGAGAGAAAAAGGCCGTATTCCAAGATTCATTGCTTTGACATCGTTGTCCTTCTCGAGCCGGTGCTCACGGCCCGTTTATCACCTCACGCTCGGCCATGAAGAGGTGCAGCGGAAAGTGCCTTCATCATGGAGGAAGGATGAGGGGAGGGAGGGAGAGAGGGAGGGAGACACACAGAGAGAGAGAGAGAGGTTAAAGATGAGATGGGAAGGAGGAGGGGGGTTTAAGACTATAAAGGAGATCAGTAATAGAGAAAGGACAGAAAAAAGAGAAAGGTTTTTTTTTTTTTCTTTCAATTTGACTGTTTATTCCTCACCAACTCCCCTTATCTTCATCCACTCTCATCCTTCCACATTCATCACCCACCCTTATTTAACCTGCTTCTACGTAGGTTGCTGCGTCGACGCCATCCTACAGGTGATTTTTTTTTTATTTCTGTCCAGATCAGCAGTGTCTGGCTTCGGGAAACAATGGAAACAATACAAAGGCACACTAGGAAACAGAACTACAAACGAGGGAGTGAGGACACTAGGAAGGAGGAAACAAGGGAAGTAAAACTGTCATTAGGGGAAACGGAGAAGGGAATAAGAGGCTACTTGACTGCGTGTTCGGATTGTCAGGAGGGAGAATAAAGACAATCAGAAGGGTGTGATGGTGCAGGCTGACTAAACCGCTGGACGCTACTGAGACAAACAACATCAGTGTAAAGACCTGTGATGTGATCATGTGACCGCATGTCACACAAACATCCAGTTTGGTACGATCAGAAATCTATCATTCACAGCTATGTTTTTTTTCCCCCTTCAAAAAAATCAGAAGAGCCATCATTCCAATAGGGCTCACACTTTCTCTCTTTTATTTTTCTTATAGAGAAGCAACATCTAGTGCAGCGATACTCTCTCTCTCTCTCTCTCTCTCTCTCTCTCTCTCCCCCTCCTTCACCACCCCACTGGTCCACTATCAGGAGCAATGACCCTGTCTCTTTTTCTCCCCATTTTCACTGAAGCAGTGAAGATCAGGCAGTGGAACCACCGCTCTGCTGCCACTCACAAATCACATGCGCGCACACACACACACACACACACACACAGCTGCATTTGCTGTATATGACTCAACATTCCCCCACACTGAATGTCCATACAGCAGATCTGCACATGCCTTCATCTATCAACACACACAAAGTCGATAATATTCAACAATAAAAGTACTTGGCAATGAATTTCATCACCTATTAATTGTAAAGTTACACACTGTGGCGCTTTGTCACTTCGTTTAGACTTAAACCACATTTGACGGAAGTTAGAACTAAGAAAACCCGCTCTAAAGTATGGGAATGCTTTTCATTACACCACACTGTTGGCCTCATGACACGTGCGTTTTCCTCCGAGTAATATTAAAATTTGTAATCATCTACATGTGGGAATGTGAGAAGCAGTGGAAGCATGACGCACCTGCGTGAATCATGTGTATTACCTGCCGTGTATAGAGCTGTCCTACCTTATCCCGGTTTCTAGCTGTATCGCACATTTACGGTCGTATTTATCCATCTTTCCCGCTCTACCAGAAAACGGCATCTCATCTCAAAGTAAGAGGCTACAGAGCCATAGTAAAGACCTTATACATTCCTGTCAGGACAACAGCTTTGGCAATATGCAGGTGGAAAGTTAATGGAACCACAATGATCATCCCCCCAGACAGACAGGTGTGCCAAGCAATATTTCACGTTGCGCGCTCATATTGATGATGAGGAAGCTAGCAGAGAAGCCAGCAGTCACTCGAAAAAAAGAGTTGCAGGACGACCTGAAAGCAGCAGGAACAACAGTTACACAGAGAACATTAAGCGGTGAGCTTAGACAAATCCGAACTTCAATATACTCTGGCCAGATGAGACAAAACTAGAACTCTTGAGCAATAATTCAGCTAATGATTGGAGAACGAAGGGTCGTGCATATGAACGCGGTGGTTTTCTTGAGAAGAACGGATGAAGGAGCATCACGATATGGGGGCTGCTCGAAGCCATCGAAGGAAACATGAATGGCGCGACGTACCGGGACATATTAGAGAAGAATTTCATTTCATTTCACCAAGAACCGAATCTTGGGAGAAGATGGACGTTTCAGCAAGACAATGACCCCCCCAGACATACAGCCAAAATAATTCAGGAAGGTCTTGCAATTTCCTGACTTCCTGAATCCTACTGAACATGTATGGAGGACCCAGAGGGACACTCAAAACCTTGGGGAATTGAAAACGATTTATCAGGAGTAATGGACCAAAATGGAACCATAATGCACTACTACTTCACGTAGACGTCTAAGCTAAGTAGTAATTTTGGTCATTTGTGGCGTTCATATGTTAGACATTACAGACGTCATAAATCTGAAGTGGATATGTGCACAGTGTCTGAATTGTTATGTCCCCTCACTGTTTAAAAGAAAAGCAAAAACCAAGAATGAAGAAAGAAAGAAAGAAAGAAAGAAAGGAAAAGAGGGAGTGAGAACACAGCGCGTACTCTGATTAAAACGATTATGCAGCTCCACTGCGCGCGAGTTCGGGCGAAGTTGCTGTAACGCTCATTACACCTTCAGCGAGCAGCTGGAATTCCGACTGAAGCGCATTCTGTCATTTCAATGGGAAAGCGTAACTCTCTAATCTGAAATATTAATAATGATTATATTTACACAGAAATTCTTACACCATGACTGCAAAATAGGAACAAAAACACGATATGTGATGCAGTTTTAATATGTCTACATGGACAGGAAAATGGAGGCTGCTATTTTTTTTTTTTTTTTTTTAACAAAAATAGCTAACAATAAAATCAATATTACAATACTAAATTACAAAGTGCAAAAAAAATGACAGCAAATAAAAATATGCTGAATATAGTCAAATTTATCTGGTATTATAAGATAAAAAAATGTATAGAAAGCTATTGACATTTTTCATCATTTTAATTTTTTTTATTAAAATTCAGTTAAAAGAAAAAAACTCTACTTATTAAAGCTGCCTGCCTACACTGAGCAATTTGGACCAATCCCAAATTACTTGCTATTCACTACATAAACCACACTTATGCGCTCTATCTAGGGTTGTTCACTACACTTAGTGCAGACCGTTTGAGCCTCAGACACAGAAAACGATGCAGTGATATATGCAAATATAACGTGGCAAGAAAGAGAAAGAAAGAAAGAAAGAAAGAGTAACTATGTAAGAAACTACTCTCCTTCACGTAAACTACTTAAGTAAATGTAATGGCACCTTGCCTGCTTAATAGGTTTGACATAAACCCTTTCTCAGCGTTTGACCTTGCACCATTTATCTTTTGTCAGTCTAATAGCTAATAATAGTGTTTGACACCTCCTGTGTGTGTGTGTGTGTGTGTGTGTGTGTGTGTGTTTTAGCTTCGTGGCCCTGTCCTAATGACCTTGACTCTACAGTGTGAATCACTCCAGCGCTGCCGCATCAGTGTGCAGTGCTGTTTATCAAACTGTAGTAAAGCCTCCAGTCTTTCATCGCAGAACCCCATGATGCTTTTTGTTGGTTTTTTTTTTTATACTCTACATTCTGAATTTGCACTCCTAACATGCAAACGCACGGCTCACCTGAACCTCCGTCGGCGAGGTATCGATCCCTGGCGAAGATCACCGAATCCAGCATTGACTCAAAAAGGAGGAAGTAGCCCTGAAGAACGGAACAAGGTTGAAAATTATAACACACACACAAACGCACACTTTACAACATCATAATGCGCAAAAGCATTTCCGAAGCTCTTTCAAAACAGAAAATGCAGCGTTCACCAAGATAAAATACACCAAGAGTCACTGAAACCACAAGTGGAACTAGTTTTTTGTGGTCCAAAACAAGGACAAATATCGGATACCGACGATCAAATATAGTGTTTTGAGGGGAAAAGGATTTTTCTTTTTATTTTACAAACGGAAATCCTGTATAATGACAACGAGAATCCTGCTTTATTGGTGTCTCCAAAAGAACCTGTAAAATTGTCAGTAAGTGTTTTGTCATCAGAACATCAAACTGTCTGTTTTTTATGCTTATATATTTATATGCAATATAAATAAATGTAACTACATTATACTGTTTGATGCTAGCGAGAACGCTAATGTTAATCCTGTGTTAAAAGAGAATGAGACAGAATGAGACAAAGAGGTTGAAAGCATTTTTCAGGAGGAAAAAAAAAAAAAAAAAAACCCTTCTCAGTGTGTATTTTGTCCCATGATCTGGGTATCAGCAATCTAGTAGATATAAAACAAATAAACAAACAAACAAACAAACAAATCCATATAATACAATGTAATAGAATTTGAATGTTTCAGAGATCACCATCAACATAAATTCACCTTTCACACACACACACAGACCAGATTTATCACCCATGCTCCTACATACATGATTACCCAGAGTCCTCTCTGCCCCCTCTGCCCCCTATTTGACCCCAGTTCAGCTTGAGGAGACACCATGTTCTCCCTGTTACTCCATATCTGCTGAAACAGTGATTTAGCCACTGGCTTTGTCCTGAACAGATAAACGTCGAACAATTCTATCCCACAATCCCCCTCTCCTACTCACAGCTCTAGGGAGTCTCACGGCTCAGTTCCAAACAATTGTATTTGCGTCAGTTATTAGCACAAATACGACCTAGACGGTCGGCTCCAGAATTATTGGCACCCATGGTAAAGATGGGTAAAGGAGGTAATGGGAAAAAAAAAATGCTTAATTAGCTTCATATATTAATCTCACATAGAAATTATATACATTTATTCAAAGAGAATGCAAAAATGTGCTGAAGGCGTGTAAGCTCTGCGTTCCACTGGACTGACGCGTCTATCGGTACGACCATCATTCTGTCTGTCTATATCTTGATCCAGCCGTCTATCATTGTTACAATGCAACCTTCTTTACAACAATCAATCTATCCATCTATAAACTATGCATGCATGTGTACTTCACTCTCTCTCAGTCCTTCAGGTCTGTGTGTTGTGTGTGTGTGTGTGTTGTGTGTGTGTGTGTGTGTGTCCTTGCTCTCACTCTCTCTGGGTCGCTTTTTAACACACTCAGCGTTGGACTGATGGCTAACGCTTCTCCGCCGTGTAATTTAGAACCCAATTTCACACGCGGCTGCTTCCTCCGCAGTGAGAGAGAGAGAGAGAGAGAGAGAGAGACGAAGAGAGGGAGAGATACAGAAGGAGGAAGATTCCAGAAAGCAGAGGAGTGACACATCCCGAGGTACTGAAGGCCCCGAGTGGAGACTCGTTTAATTATTAATTACTAAAACAAGGTGTGATCTCCACCTGGCACTGCTGAGAGGTAAATACAGACCCGGTGGAGCGGATCGCAATTATCACACACGGTATTGATTCAGCTCAACTCCACACACACACACACACACACATCACGTGCTGCTCTGCATGTAAACAAGTTGACGTGGCTCCTCTGCCAGATTGGCACACTCATTATAGCGTGTTAATGCTAATTTGGATGTGACGCTTGCACTGAATGAAGCCATGCCCAATCCTTACAAAAGCACCACTGAGAATCCCATCCAATGGTATACGTCTCAAGTGGCAGCGCAACACGGGGCTACTTTATTTATTTTATTTAATCCTTGATCACATACAGCGAGTGTAGTTAGCTAGACAGACCCAATGATAGCTGTATCGAGCCGCATTGCTAATGTACCAGTGTTCTTTCTAGGCTTGGGACACAACTAAGGTCCTGAAAAAATTCCTCATCGCTACATACTGAGCCCTACCTATTCAAGTCTGATCATGTGTCAGGATGAAGTGATATTTTGATTTCAGCGTGACGACGAAAAAAATATCACCTAGAAACAATCAGCCCCATTTACAAAGCGAAAAGAAAGAATTTATTCGGAAAATTGTTGGCAGTAACATTTACGTAAGATACGTGGTATTAATGAAGATGGGGAAAACGCTTGTATCGTGTAAGAGCTCCTAAGTTCGTGTAAATCTGGATACAACCTCGACTGTTCAGCTCCAAAGTGTATAGTTTGTGGAATTTTATATATAGATTTTGCCGTTATATCGTGTAAATTGTTTGTTTATTTTAATTACTCACACAAACGTGATAATTTGTTGAAACTCAGAAACCTTTCACATTAATGACATAAACATGAATACTGCTTGAAATAAAGCAATCGAAACAAATTCAAAATAAATGAAGACAAATAGGACTAACCAATCGATTAGGACAAAAGTAATGGCACCCTATAAAAGGATGTGCTGCAACGGCTGAGCTGCATTACTGGAAGACTAGCGCACACCAGGCCATGCTCAGGAAGCACTCTTTCACTTCTGAGTTGTCATTTTGGCATTTAAAAAAAAAAAAAAAAAAAAATCCCTAAAAATATAAAAATCAGAAACACACCTCGGGTTTACGGCTGAAGCCTGAGCTAAAACAGAAATCTGTGCTGCTAATGAAATGCTAAAATGAAATGCTAATGCTAATGAAATCTGAACAGCAGCACTGAGGGTTGTTAAATGAATTACCTCATTATCGCCCACCATGCAAGGACATAAAAAACACACACACGCGCGTGCACACACACACACACACCAAAACACACGCACACTACGATTTCTGGGCTTGATCCCTCTGAACCAAGACACAGATGTGAGAAATATTAATATTAAAATGTGTTTCAGATATATATATATAGGGTTAATACTTATGCAACACACTGTATATATGGTAAAAATAGAATTTAGACAATTTGCTTTTGTTCGTTTTTTGCTAATGCAAAAATGCAACTGCTGGTCGGATGAAAGTCTGTTCATCTGCCATGTAGGTGATAATGATATGAACGTTCAATCCATCTGTGCATTCAGAATGTACTTTTCAGATAAATGTACACATTTTAGAGAAGTGGTTGATGTGTCACTAAACTGAATGTTTCTTTTTATCTGGCCCACTGGAGTAAGTGTAATGTGGCCTGTTACCTGAAATGAGTTCACAAACCGAACGCCACAACATTAAGTTTCGATTAAACTGAAATGTCTCCCCATTTGATATGAAGTCCACTAAAAAGGAACCATTATTTTGAGCCACATATGGTGCAGAAAAGCTAAACTGCTTTACTGATGTCTCCAAAGACAGACTTGTGGAAGTTATCAATACGTATTTTGTCATCAAAACATCAAAGCCTTTACAAGCCGTTTTATTGTGGGTTTATTTTATATGGCTTGCAATATGAATAAACATAATGCCATTATGCTAATCGATGTTAGTCAGCACGCTAATGTTGTGCTACGCAGCTGAACATTTGGGGGTTTTTTTTTTTTTTTTTTCGCTGTAATCCTCTTTTCATATCTGAAGTTCCGAAAAAAACGTATAGCTATTGCCCTTAATGAGATTCCAATTTCAGTTACTAAAAAAAAGAAACGATAGAATTTTACACTTAGGATATTTGTGTAATATGGACCCAAGTATCTGCCAGTGATTAGATATTATTTGCGTCCTCAACTATACTGGTAGACAATGAAGTCTCAAAATAGATTATTGCTTAACTGCTTTATAAAAACTGTTGTAACGTTGATTATCTCGTTACAATGGCACCTCTCAAGGGGTTGGATACATTACACAGCAGGTTAACAGTCAGAGTCTCGAAGTTGATGTGTTGAAAGCAGGAAAAATGGGCAAGCGTAAGGATCTGTGCAACTTTGACAAGGGCCAAACTGTGAAGGCTAGACGACTGGGTCAAACGGTGAAAAGCAGTCACGCATCACAATTTTGCGATACAGATATGTAATCTTGAAGTCAGTAGCTGAGTGACCGTGAATTTATAGTGTCTTTGCAACTCAAATAAACGAATTTGCTGAAATGCCACTCACTGTGCCTGTGTGTTTAAAACGTGCTGATGACTACAATTGAATCAGCAAAATTTCGCCCTGCACTAAAAGCGTCATTTTCTCCACAATCCTTTCAATTACAGCGCAACAGCAACCTCAGATGTATTCTCCAGGGCACATACACACACACACACACACACACACACACACACACAAACAATTATAAACGCCCCAATACACATTTCAGCAGGGCTGCGACAGCCATGCATACGATGTACACTCGAGGGTATAGCAAGTGTCACTCACACCAATGCATACACACTCAGTTTTGTGCTTTTCATGATATGTAACAAAGTAGAGCAAAAAAAAAAAAAAAAAATCAGCCACATTGGGTGCATGAAGCTTATAGCCTCTGGGTTAACACACAAGTTTCAGACTCGTTGCAGGAGATGAGGCTTTCTATTTCAATTTCCAAAATGTGACGTCAGAAACCAATAACATCGTGCCAATTTGATTTGTATATTTGTTTTTTGTTTTTTTTAAATACAGACACACTATGCTGTCTTATTAAACTGGATTAAACATACAAGCAGTAATACTGGGACAATTTACTGATTTATTAACAAACAGCATGTTAATGATTGAATTCGTATTAATGTAAAAGAATTAATTTACTCTGTGATAGACTCAAGGCCATGGTGAACCCAAGTCCAGTGTACGTCTAGAAGAATGTGAGTAAATGTGTTAGAATCTAACAAGTGAAACACACAGTGTGTGTATTTCTGTGTATGATCAGGGGACTGAGTGAGTAATGACTGCTGTCCTCCCCTGAAGGCAGCGAGACCACTATCAGTAGTAACACAATTAATTCAGCCACACACACACACACACCTTCCAGCACACTGCACACACATTCAGACATACAGTACACCAAAGGCAGTGAGGGACCAGGATGTGTTCCCTGTGCTGAAACGCTCTTTAACCGCGCTATATCGTTGTGCGCTATTTTGTTCCACTAATTTGCAGTGTCCTGGTGTCTCCCTCCCTGCGTGCACAGTCAGCTCAGCTCGGTCTGATCAGTTGCGTTATCGAGGGAGTGCTGTATAGTGCCACGGGCATTTCTGTAGTTCACAATGAGCTAGAAGCCATTAGTCAGAATTAAACCAATAAAACAACAATGAGCAGCAATTCAGCTAGTTCAGAATACAGCAGGATGTCAGGAAAAGAAAGTCAGAGTGCATTACACCAGTTTTATTCTATATATTGGCAGCCTATTAAGTATAAAATGGTTTAGCGTTGGTTTATCTTGCTGATCTCCCAAAGCAGTATAGCCCATCACATTTCACCAAGCAAAGGTTCAGTAACAGCTCAGTTGGTGGAACATATTTTGTTATTTTTGTTTATTTATCATATAATCTCTGGAACAGTGTTCCTGAGAACATTAGGAATGCTATAGGTAATTTTAAATACAGATTAAGAATGCACTTGTCAAATTTGTAGTCATTTTTATAATTTCTCTAGTCAATTCATTAATTAACCTTCATGTTGGTATAATCTTGTCATGGTGAAGGGGTCTGTGTATCTTGTTGAACCTCAGGGCTATGTATTAATGCTCCCAGTAGGACCACCCTTAGTTAATAGATCTGAGCAATCCTCATGACCCCCATATGAAAGGTACAATAAAGGCTAAGTGTATGTTGCCTGGATTAAGGTTACCTGGACCCAACCACCTGGAGGCAGGCCTGGGGGTGGTGTCTGTAGGCAAGCATCTGGCGACTAGCTCACCCACATAACCCAGTCAGGCTCAGCCCGAAATGGCAACACTTTCTTTGTGGAGCAAGTGGTTGAGAGGGTACATTCTACTGACTCAATAGTGTGCCTGGGCGACTCCAATGCTTATTGCCCTCTGTTCAGACAAAGGCTGCTTATAGGTGTACTAGATTTCAGACCACCTTGTGGCAAAGGTCAATGGTTAATTTAGTGATTGCATCATTAGACTTGAAGCCATATGTTGTGGACATTTGGGTAAAAAATGGGATCAGTCAAATGTAATCACCACTTAGTGGCAAACTGTATTTGTTGTGCAGGGTGCCAGCCACAATTACCTGGTAAACACAGGAAAGCTTCAGGGTTGCTGGGGAACTTGAATGAATTTGAAGATTTAAAGAATACAATAATAAAGATAAAATGAAGTCACACCCCTACAGGACTTCTCCCATGTACTGAGTGAGGTCAGGGACATTGAGTCTGAATTTACTTTGAGTCCCAAGTATAGAGGCAATTGCAAAAAAGCTGGGGGCGGAAGGCTGTTGTTGTTTGTCATGGTGCTAACCCTAGATCATGCTAGTGGACACCAGCGGTGAAAGAAGCCATCAAATTGAAAGAGGACAAGGCCATGAGCAAGCTTTGCTAAGCAAGTGCGGATCTGAGAATCCTAATAGGAGGCAGTGCCAGAAAGCTCTGATGTTTCGGAATCCAACTCTATGGCAGCACTTACTATGGCTGTTAGGAAACCATTTAGAAACCATTTGGATTTAGCCTGAGATATTGAATGCACTGGACAAATTTTGGAGTAGTGTGGTTAATATGCTTCTTTAATGTTACACTGAGATCTGGAGCAGTGCCCTTGGCCTGGCAAACTGGGATGGTGGTCCCTATTTTCATCTTCCCAGGAAAAGTCTAAGCAGGGTTCTGGAGAGGAGACTCCAACAATTGAAACTAAGATTCAGGATGAAAAAGTGGGTTCTGTCCAGGCTGGAGAACAGTGAAACAACTCGGCTCTTACACAGCTTTGTGAGGGGCCATGCAAGTATGCTAATCCAGTCTGAATTAGGAGAAAGCCTATGATTGTGTGCCTTGAGGGTTGCGTCCACAATCAGCCATTGTTCGCGCCTGAAAAAGAGTTGATTAATGTGATCTGCTCCCTGGGCTGGGGGTCAAATAATGTAGTTCAATTTGGGTAATGACTTTCTGTTTCAAGTTTCATAATGATGGTGAACTGTTGGGAAAGGAGGCAGTGTGTAGCCCATACAGGTCTCATCGCAAAGCTGATCCCCCTGACATTATACATACTATCCTCCAGGCGGAATTCATCCACAAGGTTACCTACCCTGCTCACAAGAAGATCGTGCGGGATCATGTGCGAGACTGAAATTAATTCAAAGATGTAAATCCTTTGATAAGGCAATACTATTAAACCCTGATATTAAAGAAGTTAGTCAATGGTTCAACTACTAGCTATCAATGGAGAATATAAACTAAATTAAACAGCTAGCTAGATCATACCACAATTTCACAGAGTATAGCAGTGTTGCACTGAGGCACTATCACTGTGCCATAACAGCAGAGTGATATCTAGCTGCAAAAAAAATAAATAAATAAGTGAGCAAATATGGGAAGTCTAAAGTAGTGGATCTGGAGCTAACATTACGTAATTTAAAACAATTATATGAAAATGGCTTACTTTTTTTAAAACTAATTTTTTTTTGCATACAAGTGAGCAGTTTCAGATGAAAGGCTTTGACTTATAATTTAAATATTACATTACAGTTTAAATAATACAGTAATACACCGCATTAGACAACAAATGAATGCACCTATTCTCTTCCAGTTTTCAAAAACTGTACACACATAGCAAGTGACATGACCGTTGAGCCACCTGTACTGATGAGTCCCTCTTTCAGAATCGGTCCAGTGTGCAGACTCAAGCATTTGGGCCGTGTGAAAATAAACCGTATTATATCAAAGCCAAATCAGCAACTATAGGGTGCCAATGTAGGTTGAAACAACTTGTGGTGATGTTTCTAAATTTATGGATTATCCTCCAGCATGCTGTCAGAGCCTCGGGCAACTGGGCTCAGGTGTGTCGACCTGATTTCCTCTCTGGAAGGACGTTCTCAGGTACAAACACCATAGTCAAATCCAGAGTATACATGTGCTTAATATAGAGCAGGCAGAGTTAATGAACACTAAATGCACAATAATTAAATGCGTGTGCTGATATTTGATGTTCATATTGATGTATATATTGTATACACCTCAGTGACTGTCATATGCCAAAGATCAACTTGACTGAGAGGGACACTATGTACATTTCCTTTTTTGAAAAAGTATTCTTATAAAACACACAGATGATGGCTATAATAACAAAAAGATCATTACCATTCCTCTGTGAGAAGACAAACAAGAAAGGGAGAGATACACACCCGTTCCATCACCCGTTTACTTAAGTTAAATACATCAGGAGTCGATTCATGCTCTTCCATGACTAAGAAAAGCTCAGTGGAATGCATTAATCATAAAATCCATGTTTAAAGGGGAAGTAGTGAGGGAAGTCAACTGACCATCATCCATCCCTCAATCCAACCACCTACCCATTCATCCAGCGGCTGTTTCTACTTTTTTGTTTTAATGCCTATATTCTTAATTTATGCAAACTAAAAGGGTTTAGTACACAATTTTATACTGTATAAAATGTAACTAATAAAACAAGTCAAACAATTATATATTTACAGACCATACTTTCAGTCTTTACTGCACACCAATTTAAAATTCATTCACGTAATTTGCTCCGAGTTCTTGGCCTGTCGTCCACAGTGAAATTGCATTCCGACCACCAGACCAGCCTCAGCATAGCTTATTAGCATTCTAAGGTGGCGTCACAGTGAAACATTAACCAGCATAGCCAACCTGTTCACATGTCATCACCAACCAATGCTTGCTAGTGAACTCGGCTAGCTACTCAATGTCATACTGCTACTGCTAGACATGTAGTGTTAAGCATACATTTGGGCACTGCTTAGGTACCTAAAGGTTGTTAAATTATTATGTTGGTAATTAAAATCAATATTTAACTGATAACATAGGAAGAGTTATTTGTAGCAAGTGTAAAAAAAAAAGTGTGTTAGAAAATGAGAAAGGAAAAGAGAAATTAATATCAGCACTAATCTCCAACCAGAAACGGCGCTTCTTCCTTTCACACTGATCAATGCTATCATTGCAGAAATAAGAAGTGACGGGACGTTCGCAAAATTATTAATGATCATGGGGTTTTGAGCCATTCTGCATTATGTGCGCTATCCTTCATCACTTTTTGACAGGCCACAACACAATTTCAATTTTCCTCATGATTGAGAGGGAGCTGAGATTTTTAACCAATACCTGATATATACTCCTCTTTTACCCTCCTCTGTTTATTGCCTGAGAGCAGAAGCAAATAACAACGGTGTTCTAAACTGTCTGAGTGAAGACTGAAGACATGTTTTAGTGGCTTAGTGTCTGATAACTGATCAAATAAAACCAGCTCTTGTTTGTGCAATTAAAATGCAAGAACACTTTGCTCTGTTGTGTGCCAGTATAGACAGTTTATGAAACCAAAAAAGAAAAACAAGAGTTGATGTGTAGTCACTCACCATCCATTCTGAAATAATGATGTCCACTTTCTCCACCGGAAGCTCCACTTCCTCTATCCGGCCTTTAATCAGTGTGATTGTGTCCTCGAGATGATTAGCTCTGGCAATCAACAAACACAACCACATGAGTCAGCATATAAATGGGAAATAACGGTGGCTCTTTTATGATGTCGGTGCCATTTTTTTGCTGCCATGATTTGAGTCCACTTGTCACCTTACAGGGAAGTCACTGCAAATTAATACTGATCACTTTTAACCTATGATTAAACATCATGCTGATGGGAGTGGTCTCCTCCAGGTTGACAATGTTCCCATCCACAGGGCACGGCGGCTCATTGTATGGTTTGACGGCACGGTGGGTAGCATTACCGACTCTGCCAGGTTCGACCCTGAGCTCGGGTTATTGTCTGTGTGGAGTTATGCATGCTCTACTCATGTTTTGCTTGGCTTTCCTCCAGGTTCTCATCCCTTACACAGTGCTCCAGGACCATCTCACAAGACCTCCTCCCATTCATCACTTCCATCATTAATGACTCCATTTGGTGGAGTCTTTGGTGGTGCCTTCAAAACAGCAAGGGTTATTTCATCCCTGAAGAAACCCACTCTAGATACCTCAGACATCAGCAATTACTGACTGGTAACCTCTCTTTTATTTCTAAAATTCTTGAACATGTGGTATACTTTCAGTTGTCTCTCTATCTTACACAGAATGACCTCCAAGATCCTAACCAGTCTTGCTTCAAAGTGGCACACTACACACAAACTGCCCTTGTGGCTCTTATTGAAAAGCTTCATGAGGCTGGATCAGCCAGACTGCCATCAGACCCCATCCTCCTTGACCTGATAGCAGCCTTTGACACAGTCAAATCACAAGACATTCCTGTCCATCCTCATGAGTCTTGGAATTTCTGGCACATCAGGGCAGTGGTTTGCTCCTTCCCTGGAGGGATGGTCATATAAGTAAGTGTCTGAGGGAGACCGGTCAGAGTGCCCATGCTGACCCGTCCACTGCCGAAAGCACCAGGATGCACTATGGGAAGAAGGCAAGCCGGTGGAGGCAGTGTCAAGTTCCTGGCATTCATGTGGATGTTACTTTGACATGTACCACCTACCTAAACATTATTGCAGACCATGTACTCTCCTTCATGGCAACGGTATTCCCTAATGGCAGTGGCCTCTTTCAGCAGGATAATGCACCCTGTCACACTGCAAATTGTTCAGGAATGGTTTGAGGAACATGACAAAGAGTTCAAGGTGTTGACTTGGCCTCCAGATTCCCCAGATCTCAATCCAATTGAGCATCTGTGCGACGTGCTGGACAAAAGTCTGATCCATGGAGGCTCCACCTCGCAACTTACAGGACTTAAAGGATCTGCTGCTGACGTCTTGGTGCCAGATACCACAGCACACCTTCAGAGGTCTTGTGGAGTCCATGCTGAAACGGCTCAGAGCTGATTTGGTGGCACAAGGAGGACCTACACAATATTAGGCAGGTGGTTTTAATGTTATGGCTGATCTTATGTTTCTGCATGGATCTCGGCATGTCTGACAGCCTGACGGCATGTCAATCCCAGCAAGCCTGTGCTTTATTCCTTGGCGAAGCATCCCCATGTCAAGACCTTGTGATCTCCACTGCATGCAACCAATTATTTTTCATCACTAACCTGACTCAGTCATGAGGGTTTCTCCTTTACAACATCAGGAAGATTCAGTCCTGTCTATCCACTCAAATGCTTGTTCAGTCCCTTGTCATTTTGATACTGGACTACTGCAACTCTCTCATGGCAGGTCTGGCCTGGCACACGGACCCCTGCAACTGATCTAGAATGCTGTATTCCAAGTTCTCTCACACCACTGACACACTCTTTCCACTGGCATCCTTTAGCTGCTCACATCAGATTTAAAACAATGATGCTTGCCTACAAAGCCGAAACAGACCAACGCCCACCTACCTTAAGGCACTTATCACACACTGCTCTGCACCATGCTCCCTCCAAGCCTCAGCAAGGCTCGACTGGACTATCTCTCAAGATACAAGACTCTTCTCTGTCCTGGCACTCAGGTGGTGGAATGAACTCCCCAACTGCTGTCTGAACAGCTGTGTCACTGCATAAGGTTCTGATAATCCTAATCCAGGCAGGGAACACTTCTTGTACCTTCAATGGGAGTCTTTATTATCAATGTTTGTCTGAATTACCTCGTGACTGATATTCAAGGGTGGCCCTACTGGGACAATAAAGCTTGTAGTGACATAGCCTTGACTACAAAAGCCCCTTCACTATGACAAGGTCTCAATCCATGAGTCTTTATATGCATAATGGAAGAGACATGTATTAACACGACTGTGAACTCAGGGACTTTATATAATCCATTTTCAGTATTCTGTGTGACGTGATTTCCACAGTTAACAACATTCAAAGATAAAAGTGTTATATAAACATTAGAACTAAAGTGTATATTCACTCATTGTTAGAAACCAGCATTTAATTAGGTTTAAATCAATAGTTACGTTTTAATTAGTTTGAATTCCTGACACCAGAGAATACACCTGTAAACCAAAGGAACAAACAGACACCTTGAACCATTAAAAAAAACAAAAAACAAATATGCAAATAATTCCAGCAGTGCTATCTCTTGATCAAGTCTCCTGGTCTCCTAAAAAATGCATAAAAACAAGGGACACAAATACAGGAACATGCTGGAAAATATTTCAATG
Source organism: Pangasius sanitwongsei (assembly GCA_037576675.1). NCBI lineage: Eukaryota > Metazoa > Chordata > Actinopteri > Siluriformes > Pangasiidae > Pangasius > Pangasius sanitwongsei. The sequence goes on along the minus strand of CM075013.1, from coordinate 24,496,560 downwards.
GTTCCTTAAAGACATCAGCTGAGAAAAGTGGTGTTACTGTAATTACAGTGATTCAGCTCAGTCCAACATGGGTTTATTCCAATTTATTCCAATCACACACACGCTATGTCGCTACGTAATACAACAAAGACTCCTCCAGTGACCTTTGCCAGCCCTGCACCTATGTGTGTTAAGCTGTAATGATGATCCTTTAAGCAAGTGTATCAATCTCCCTACACACTCCATTATAATGGCAGCTAATGTTAGCAAGGACAGGGGCATAATTCAAGGCTGCTGTGTGTGTGGGGGGGGGTGGATGAGAGAGAGAGAGTAAGAGAGAGAGAGACAGAGAGAGGGAGTATTTCTGTCCCAGCTGATCTTTATCCTCACACTATCACATACTCCAGAAATCCGCACTCCCGCCAGCAAGATGGAGGGGGAAAAAAACACTGTAATCTCATTACCACAAGACAATGGCAGCTACTGGACAGAGTGTGTGTGTGTAGGAGAGGGAGAGAGAGAGAGAGAGAGGGAGGGAGGAGCTCTCTACACCTCGTTTTTCCTTTTTGAACATGTAAGTCACTCAGGAATAAGGTTGTGGGTTGAGTGATACAACACAAAAGAGATTATGTGTTAAGTCACACTGAAGTGCTGGTAGAGAGAGCGCATCAGATTACAGACAGAGAGAGAAAAATGGAAAGAGAAAGAGGGGGGGATTGAGAGAAAGAGATTCCAGAATGCTAGTCAATCAATAAAGCTCACTAATTCACAAAGATTGATGAATTCATGGCTTAATTTTCTTTAAGAAAGTGACTCAACAGCCACTGAAAACACCTATCCTGTTCTTATTACAGGAACAGTTTGTCCAAAACCTTATCCGAAATGCAGCCGATGAGCCCAGACATATTTGGTGTCTGAAACTTGCTTCTTTCGTTTTGCACTGGAGCTACATGGCTAATGCAGGCTAAGTTAACATCAGGCAAAACAATCCTCTGTCAATTTCACAACCTTAAATAAACACCAGAGGCTGTCACATAAGTAAGGCCTGTTTAACTAAAACTAATAAAGCCTGCTTAAGTTTTGAGCACATAAGCAATTTTAATGAGTTGCTTATTAAAAACTCCACTGCTCCACTCCGTCTTTATGCTCATGATTTTGCCTTTATACACCACCACAATGGATCTGAAATACAACAATCAAGATGTGATGGAAGTGTAGACTTTCAGCTTTATTTTAAGAGGTTCCACAAAAATATGGCATTTACCATT
>CM075013.1:24482146-24495213 GCA_037576675.1 Pangasius sanitwongsei | reverse complement strand
AAGTCTACACTTCGATCACATCTTGATTGTTTTATTTCAAATCCATTGTGGTGGTGTATAAAGGCAAAGTCACAAAAACTCATGTCATTGTCCAAATACTTCCGGACCTGACTGTGTGTATATATATATATATAAACTTGATTATCAAATAAAACATTACTTTAAAAAGATGTTAGTCTGACAACACTAAACATTAAATAATTAAAAAACAAATCAGAACAAATATTATTTTTCTTCAACAAAGAGTTTTATGCTGCATAAATTTCATTATAAAGAAATGCAATTATTTGACATTTCTACAAACAAAAAGAAAAAAATCTTTCATTTTAAGCGCAGAGAACACAAACATTTTCTTTAGTGTGGATCATTTTGGCAGATACTCAGGTACACCAAAAAAAACGGAATATGGAGTATTTTTGGTCTAATTTAGATTAAACTGTGGGAAATACTGGTATGCTATTAATTAGTAGGTAACAACTTTAGCATTCGATCTTTTTTCAAATAAAGAAGCTTAGCAGAGCTAAAACAAGCTTTTTGACAACCAAGACGCAAAGCACAGCTCCCCATTTTAGTAACCAATAAACAAAGACACAAACGTGCCAACAATCTGGTGCACCTGAAAATTACTGCATTGTGAAAACATCCCAACTAAATGGCGCAAGGTACAATTTCACAAAAGATCGAACTTTGGTACAGACTTTAGTATGGAGGTCCACTAAACTAGAACGACACATCTCTACCACCCATCACAATCACTGATCAGTTTGTCCCAGCCCTTCCTGCTTGGACCATAAACACGGCTTAATTCAAACGTTAACTCTGCGACCTGTTTCAGCCAGTATTACTAACACCACCTAGAGTAGCTTACTATCGTGACTGTGGGCTAATTGATCCAAATTTAATTTCAGATTCTGAATGATGTTGACTGATTTAATAATGTCATGTCATGCACTAAGTCCTCAGAATGGAAAAAAAATTCATTGCATTACAAATAAATAAATAAATAAATTTGGGGGGTTAATTTTAAGGTTTTAAATAATTAATTTTGTTAAACAAACATTAAATAATGAAGAGTGCTCTAAAATAAGGTCTTATGGCAAGTAGTAAGTTTGCATCTGCACTGGTCCACCCCAGTCGTTTCTACTCAGTTGAGAAGGACCTGCTCTGGAGCAGAAACTGAAATGGTTCCTGGAACTACAGTCCAGCAGCTAAAATGTGCCTCTGGCGGAAACCTGCCTAAAGACATTCAAGGACGTCGTCTCACCTGTGAGCCTCTAAAGAGACATTAAAATAATTTCTCTCCCTTCAATCCTCAAACACCCCTCAGTCTACGCTCATCTGCATATCTACTCTAGTGGGTTTGACATAAATCTAGTCCCAGCTAAAAACACAGCAGGCCTGGTTTCCCTCCTAGTCCCTCCTTAATAAGTCAATCTCAGGAATGCCCAAGCCTTTCCTTCACAACGTCGCTCCCACTTCTGTGCTTTTTTCCCCCCCCAAAGTTGAACAAGAGGTAGGGAAAACTAGGGGATCTTTCTGTCTGTCTCTTTCGGTTTCCATATTTATTTTCATCTACTCTCTTCTTGGTATCTACTCCTTTTATTTTTCACTCTTTCTCTCGGTCTGCTTGTGGTGATGTGTTTGAAAAGGGAATGTCTGTGCTGTGTACAGGCCACTCACCTCAGAAACATACTCAGACACACAGCTGGCCCCACAATGGCCCAATGGTGTGTAAAATTAAACTTCGCTCTTTGTGTACATCCTGCTGACTCTCCAGCATATATAATAAGAACAGTCACAATCATAAACACACACAGATACACACAGGGCCATGAACGCAACACACAGCCATGAAAGCAACGCAACCTGAAATAGATTACACACTGAGCAGGACACGATTACAAATCACCTGCAGTGTGTGTGCTGCGAGCAGGTGAGGGAGGAGCAATGTAGCGTGGGATGGGTAGATAGACAGATCATTAGAACTTTTGTTTGACATGTCCTGCTTTTCTGGAAACTTTGTGTGCTATGCTAATTACTACTGTAGTACATTTACTTCCTAGACAGACAGACAGACAGACAGACGCCTCACCTGACGATGTCCATGGCATGGTAGATGATTTCTGATTGGTCAACACCAATGACCTTCTTGGCCCCAGAACGAGCAGCGAACATGGACAGGATTCCAGTACCACAACCCACATCTAGCACCACCTAGAGGGAAAAAGAGAAACAATAATGAAAAAGTAAATAAAACAAGTAGAGTGTGATTGCTATCGTTAGCTATAGATAGCTAATAAGCTAAACAGCAGCTAATGTATGAAGTTAGCGAGCTACGCAAATCATCACGTTTACATTCGGTTACATTCTGACAGAAGACAACGGGACACTAAACACCTCTATTAATATGTTACAGATAACTAGGCTACTTTATTACACGCTCTGAATACGAATGTTATGTCTGTAAACTGAGTTTCATTGTTACACTACTCACTATGTCATTGTTTATTTCAAAAACACTGATTCTGTCTCATCTTATCTTCACGCATTTCATTTTGTTTTTCAGATTTTTAAAAAAAAATTCATATTAAAAATGCAGCTTGTCCTTGTTTCTGTGTTATCATGCTGACAGGAGCGCGCTGCCTCACTGATCCTGCAGACGCTCACCAAATGACTTTTGACCTCTGATACATCAGATAAAACACAGCGCTTTTCTTTAGCTCCCTCCTTTTCTATATCCGTTTCTAACAGCGTCTGTTTAAAACCGATCTACTCCTTGTCAGCACATAATAAATGGCCTCTATATGAGCTCCTGTGCATTACACTGACTGTGTGTGTGTGTGTGTGTGTGTGTGTGTGAGAGAGAGAGAAAGAACATTTCCTGTTATCAGTTCTTTGCAGTCGTCCACTCTAAATATAAAATGCTTTAGTTCATTATAATAAAATGTTAAATCAGCAACAATCATCACAACTGTTAACCCTTCCCCCTCCAGAGCTAACCTTTATGCTGATGTTAACACAGTGGGGGGGGGAAAAAAAAAAAAAAAGAAGACAGAAAAATACGCACTTTGTCCTTGAACAAATCTGGGTTGCCGTACATAAAATCCCGGTAGCTCTCAGTGCGCACTTTATCCTGCAAGTGGAAAAAGAAAAAAAAAAAAAGAGAACAACAGAGTTGCAAGTAATGACAGAGTGTCTCACCATTATATTTTCTATTAGGAAGACAAAACATGTCTCTCAAGGCAAAAGTGTAATCTTCGCTCATTCGGTACTAGAAGTTTAATTCTCTCACGAAGCCAGAGTTGGAGAAGATGGCTTTCTCTATTTTTTGTCAAAGAACCGAGGGATAAAGAAAATTAAAAGAAGGTAAGCTGCAAAAAACTTAGATTTAAACGCAATCTGCAGTTCCCAGAGGAAGTACTGTTCCTGTTATGTGCTGAAAAAAGCATTATAGCCTTTGTGAATAGCTAAACAATTAAACACTTAAAGAAGTACAATAAAGCTGGAAAGTGCAAATCGCAGCCAAAATCGCAGCCAAAATCGCAGTCTAACACAATTATTGAAAACGTTCCTGGCTGCATGTGAAATTACACTCATTTGGACGATGAAATTGAGTGTCGTGCTGCCAAACATTCCTGTCCTCTACAATTTATCACACAGAATAGATAACAAAGAAATCTTTAGAGCTCGTTCTGACCCTAGCAGACAATAACACACTGCGCATAAGCAGTGTAAACATTTCAGCGTTTCATTATCATGGTGCGACGTCACACAGAGTACATCATCATTGTTACTTAGCAACTGAATAACAAGGTGGAGTTAAGGAAAATGCTGAAACAACATTTGCAAACATACTGGGATTTGAAAATGTGCTGTAGATAAGTGTGTGTACGGATAGCCAATGGCTTGCATAATCAAATTATTCACCAAATGTACAAAGTCGCTACTGTTTTTCCTGTACTGAATTCCAAGCTTCTTCTCATCACCCTGAAATATTTCAAATTTTGTAGTTACAACCTGGAATTTAAATGTTTTTACCTTTAAATGTTCTTTAACATTTGAAGTTGCAAAATGTTTTTTATTTTATTATTGTGACACAGTTCAATTAAACAACGACAGCCTTCTGCAATGACGGTCTTCTGGCATACGTCTCTCTCAGCTTCGCACATCTGAATCCTCAGATTTTTACACACTTTTTTTTTTACAAAATTGCTCAAGATCTCAAACGGATTGTTTGGTCTGGCCTTTGACTGGCCTATCCTAACACATTCAAGCTCTTGGTTGTGAATCTCTCTGGCATAGCTTTGGCAGTATGCGTTGGGTTACTGGCTTAATATAGAAGTTGGTCTTCCATCACACTCTCAAGTCTCTTGAGGATTATTAATTAGCTCCACCCATTTTGTCTTTAAGCCTGACCAGCTTGTCAGACCCTGCTGATGAGACGCACAGCCCACAACATGATGCTACCGCCACCATGTTTCACTGTGAGGATTGTGTTCTCAGGGTGATCAGCAGTCAAATGTTAAATTTTGGTCTAATCAGACCGGAGAACATTCTTCCACATGACACATGTAGTTTCCAACATGTCTTTTGGCAAAAGGATTTCACATGATTTGTTTTTTGTTCCATAAAACCCAGCTTGGTTGCTTCTCTAAATAATGTCCTCCCAATCTGGTCACTGAATTTTGCTGGATGACCTCCTCTAGACGTTAAAGGATTTAATGGTACTTTTCTGGATGTTCAAAGATGTTCAATAGTTTTTATAACCAAACCCTGACTGATACGTTTCCAAAACTTTGTCCTGAATTGTTTTGATTGCACCTTTTTTCCCCCCCCATGATAGTGTTTGTTAAGGTATATTAAAAATATCTAATAATTTTGTAAAATAAACGAATGTAAAAACTATAATGTTTTTGGGTCATTTGTTTAATTGGGTTCTCTTTGTCTAGTTTGAGGATTCAGATGAAGATCTGATCATATTTCAGGTCAGATTTATGCAGAAATACAGAAAATTGTAAAGGGTTCACAAACTTTCTAGCGGCACTTAATATAGATGGGCTTTCTGTGTAGATCAGGGTTCTTCAATCTTATCCGTAAAGGGCCGGTGTGGCTGCAGGCTTTCATTACAGGCAAATTATACGTATATATGGGGATGTGTGTGAGTCACTGCTGTAATCTTTATGACGGCAGTAAAAGAACATCGTCACGGTGACGCAAAACCCAGCTTTAACGTAAAGAAAAAACACCAATCGGATGCAGCCTCTCTCTGGCACATTACTGCAGAGTGTGTGTGTGTTTCTCCCCTTACAGCAGTAACGCATCGCATCTTTACTAGAGGAATCATAAGAAGCTTAAGCCTTAAAAATCAAACAGCAAATGTTTGCGTATACACACACAGACGATGTGCTACTGATATTGTGCATTTTGTAAGCCTGAATTTGAGAAATATGTAATAAATCAACCTGGATGGCCACTTTCTGAAGAAAACACTGCATGTGCAAGAAGCTAAAAGTTCAATAGTTAAATAATACACATATGAATGTATTATTATAAATCTTTACATTACGTAAACGATATACATTTTACAATCATTATTTAACTGACAAAACTGTCACTATACACTGATCAGAAATAAATTAAAACCACTGACAGGTGAAGCGAATAAAATTATAATGGCACCTGTTAAGGGGTGGGATATTTTAGGCAGGAAGTGAACAGTCAGATCTTGGAGTTGATGTGTTGGAAGCAGGAAAAATGGGCAAGCGCAAGGATCTGAGCGACTGTGACAAGCGCCAAATTGTGATGGTTAGACGACTGGGTCAGAGCTTCTCCAAAACAGCAGGTATTGTGGGGTGTTTCAGGTATGCAGTGGTTAGAACCTACCAAAAGTGGTCCAAGGAAGGACAACCGGTGAACCTGCCGGTCATGGGCGCCCAAAACTGATGCGTGTGGGGAGCGAAGGCTAGCCCGTCTAGTGTGATGCTCTTTGACATGTACCACCTACCTAAACATTGTTGTAGACCACGTACTCTCATTCATGGCAACGATATTCCCTAATGGCAGTGGCCTCTTTCAGCAGGATAATGCGCCCTGACACACTGCAAAACTTGTTCAGGAATGGTTTGAGGAACATGACAAAGAGTTCAAGGTGTTGACTTTGGCCTCCAAATTCCCCAGATCTCAATCCGATCGAGCATCTGCGGGATGTGCTGGACAAACAAGTCTGATCCATGGAGGCTCCACCTCACAACTTACAGGACTTAAAGGATCTGCTGCTGACGTCTTGGTGTCAGATACCACAGCACACCTTCAGAGGTCTTGTGGAGTCCAGGCCTCGACGGCTCAGAGCTGATTTGCTGACACAAGGAGGATCTACACAATATTAGGCAGGTGGTTTTAATGTTATGGCTGATCGGTGTACATTCCTCCCTTTCACCAAATCAATCACAAACATGGTCTTACACTGTTATACAGATGATACTGAGAAATATGTCAGTACTCAGTCCACCACAGCTCATTCTCCAATGAGACAAAATGTATTCACGATCTAAAATAATGACTGGATTCCAACTTTCTTAAATTGAACCCTGATAAAATCAGAAATTGTATTTGTTGCCACCAAAAACTCTCTTGCCTTCTCCGAGACAGAAATCCCATAAATCTGTTCACCGCGGTGGAGAGAAATGTCACTCTGACATTACATTAACTTTGTAGATTTATAACACCACATGCGTCATATGTAACTGAGTAGCTACTGGTAATTAGCTAGGTAGCTATGCCAGTTAATTTACTAGATTTAAATATCCACCCTGTGCATGTGGCTAAGCTAAGATGCTAGTCTTTTATTTAAGGTTGTGTTTTAATTTCCAACTTGCACATTATTCTTTAAACCAGGTTGTACATATGTGCACTTTTTTTTTTCAGCTTTACCATTTGTAACATGGCCAGGATTTTTTTTTTCTCCCCAATTTATTTATTTTTGCATCTTATTTTGGAAAAGATTTTATTTTATGAACGAATATTTATTCACTCATTAAGTCTAGAGTAGCACTATTAGAAACAAACATCATCCAAAAATGTTTCTGCTAAATGTCTACTTAAAAAAAAAAAACAAGATTTTTTTTTTTCTCATGTTACAATACTGTGTGTGTGTGTGTGTGTATATTTACCTTAAGCATTTCTTCGTGGATGCTGTAATGCCCATAAGAGCTGAAATAGGCCTCGTCCTCGTCTTCTCGCAGCTCTGCTACACTCCCTACACACTTCTGTGTCATGTCCGAATTCAGCACCAGGCCCTGTGCAAACGTTCTACACACATCAAGACACATCGGTGGTATTATTCATTTCATTTGGTATTATTCATTTAAACAAGCACTGTGACAGTAAGAAATAAAATATATGACTTTTTTTTTTTTTTTTTTTTAAATCACACACGGCTGGGTCACACAGAGGTCAGCAGGGAGCACACAGTCCCCATCATTTCCATTCCTACCTCCCTCAATCACACACGTGTGTGTGCACGTGCACTTAACCTTAAACACCGCAGTGGAATTTTCCCGCTACCTCTCTGCGCCTCTCTAACAACCAGAGGAGCCCATCACCACCCCCTGCTGGCACTGTCCCACTCGCTGAACACTCACCTTACAAGCTTAAATGTTAAGGAGAAAGGGACAGATGGCTGGCTGGAATGATCGATGGACAGACAGATAAAGAAAACAAGGACAGATAGAAGTTAAGGAGAAAATAAAGGCCAGACAGTTTGACCGCTGGACGGAGAGACGGACATTCCCCAGATCCCTTATTGATCAATTTCATCTTTGAGACAACTCATGTCTCCTCTGAGTATGTAAGTTAGAGCATAACATTTCAACAACCGGAAAAATGAAGAAATAATCCATACGAATAGTTATAGTAAGTATGATAAGAGGACACGCATAAGCACACGGGAACATGAAGCTAAAATATAGGCAATGGGATTTAGTGCAAACCTGTTACTATCGAGAATCAAAATTCATAGACGTGGATCTTTACATCTTTACCAGCTCATTTACCTGATTTTGGCCTTAAACAGCTTGATAAACCAAAAGCACTTTGCGTCTACGTGACACCAATAATTGTAGTGCAAACACAGGATTGCAAAAAAAACAAACCTCTTTGACAATCTTTTCCTGTGTTAGTTTTCAATTTGGTTTCATCTTGTGCTCACTTTTTACGTCCATTTTCAAGGATGCCAGAAAGAACACCTTTATTTTCAGCAACCTTGGACTACATTTATTTTTTCCCTGTCCATTCACGACTGCAGTCTGCTGAATGCTTTTTTAATATTGGTCTGTTGCTCTTGTTTTGTGGCTTTTGTGACACCTAATTTCCCCTTGGGGATTTAAAAAAGGACTCTCTATCTCTATCTATCTATCTAAACTGGAGGCATTAGACCTATGACATAAATAAATGAGTAGTGGGTGGGAACATCAACGCAGCGTCATTCGAGCTCGCTCGCGACGCGCGTTTCTATTGAACCATTGTGTGGAGGAAGAGTTCAGTGTTAATAAAATTCAAATTTCATTTTGTAGATCATCTGGATTTTCTTCCACAAGCGTTAAATCTGGACAATCTGTATATATGTGGTATGTGTAGCCGTGAGTGACTGTACATGTTTGGGGTTGCTTTGTGTGAAAGGAAACCATGTAAATGCCTGACTTGAGTTTATGCAGGTCTTCCATGGCACGGCTGAGATTCTCCTCTGCCTGCTGTGCTCTCTGGACCCACGCGGACACGTCATCACATGCTGCGTCGCCACCCAACTCCGCCGCATCTGTGCGTATACACACAGACGCTTAAATAACAAAGTCTACTAGAATTCTATACACCCTTTAAAAGTACTTTAAAAAGAATCATGTGGTAACTTTACACAGATAACATTCATGTAAAATATGACAGAAATTTGAACAATGAGAAATACAAGACTCAGGATTAAATAAAAAGTCAAATATTAAAAAAACACACACACACACAAAGTTGTACCTTAATTAGAAGCAGGCTACAAAAGCCTAAAACACTACTACTAAAATATTTTGGGCTGCGTCTCGTCTCCTGCTGCTACTAAAGCTTCACTGCTTCAGAAAGTTTGGCACAAAAAAAAAAAAAGAAAAAGAAAGAAAAATATACTGTACACTCACCACAACACGTACATCTCAGACCGGCACAAAGACTCCACTCTAATCTTTTAAAATTTCCCGTTCTATTCATGCTTTCTTGTCTAACTTTATATCTCAAAAACAGTGACTGGAAACACGCTGCTGAAAAGAATTGATTATTCAGTCATAATTTGTAACACGGTAACAGATTTGAGCACGTAATGTTCTGTACCTATCTGTAGCAGTGCGTCATCAGGCAGAGCCGGCTTCATGTACTCGTCTCCGCTCCACGGCAAATCCCTGCCTGAACACGACGCCAAACTCTCCGTGCTGCACTTCTACAAGAAATACATAATGCCAGATTTCAACCCTGATTCTCTTTTGCACATTATGGGTGGAAAAATCTGACAAAGACTAAGAAGCAATTAATAATTTATATTATATCATTTCTGTATAACATCATCTAATACTAATACTTAAAAAACGATATGCTCATGATATCTGGTTCAACTTACTGTTAACAAACTACCTAATAAAACATGATTTAAAACACAATAAATATTGAAATCACCACTTACAATATGTATATTTATTAATAAACAAAGTCATATGAATGCTTACCGCTGTTCTAATATAGTTGATCATCTTTATGTATCCATAATCATCAAGCCCTGTGAACGAAATCCACAAATAAATCCATAATTAACCTCGCCAAACAAATAAACGCACATATTCATCGTCATTCCTTCTCTACAACGTCATCGTTCAGGAGTTAACGGTATATCGAATCATTGCCTTAAGAGTCATGTAGAAGCCTGAGGTTTAGACCCCCATACATAACCATATTCAGTGCACCAAAACAAGGTCAGTGGCTTGTCGTGGGTATTAACTGACTACATTCATGTCACTACCTTATCCAGGATTACATTTCCACTTTCAGTGTGTGGTAGAAATGGAGGCACTTGCTCCAATTAACATCTGGACCAATAGTAAATATAATATAATCGGTATAACATTTCAGTCTCGCCAGCATAATTTATTGTATAAACAAGGTGTCCGAAAAGTCAGGAAGCAATGGGAATATGTTGAGCAAATATGTCGATCCGAATTTCTTAGAAAATGCATACGGGTAAACATGTAGGACGGTGTTGTAAATAATAAATACAGAATGAAGCATATGTAGTTTTAATTGTCGTTTTTCAGGGGGACACCTTCTACAGGGTGTCCCAAAAAAGTCTCCATACATAGCGGAAATGAACTTCCACATGCCTTCCAAACTTTCATACTTTGCTTATATTGTATTTTTTTTTTTTTCAGATAGCCTTTAAGAACACCTTGGACAAAAGAAGAACGTATTGAAATCAGGAAGCTGTCGCAAGGTTGCGATGGACTTTAACAGGAAACATGGCGAGCAACACAACACAGGACACTGCTGCCAAACTTATGAACAAATTGTTGCAGGTGTTGCAGACGCATATAGTGTGATGAAAAGGCCCATACTTACTGTGTTTTTTCACCAAATCTGCTATGCTAATGCTGTGATCTACCTGGCAGTGATGGAAAGCTTCAGAAACAGAATGGAGACACCTGTTTCAAACCAAAGAGAGACACGGATTAGCATAACTTTATTACAATTATTATTGTCATCAGCAGTAACAACAATACCTTTATCTACTGTATAATTCAGTATATTATTGACATGTTCTGTTTGGAGCATATAGTAAAGTCGGAACTTTATATAACCATACAGCCGAAGCTCACATCTCTCCATGCACACGCATTTGCGAGGAAATAATCTACTCCCAGGACTATACCCACACTTGTGTACAAATAAATGGCATTTAATGATGTCAGCGTTCTGTAACATGAAATCTGAAATACCGATCCATGCACTGATTGATTATGGATTTGAGCACGTAAGCTTTAGATTACGTTGTTAACCTTCTTAGCCGTTTTATAATGCTGTGTTTTTAAACTCTGCAAGGCACATTTCTTCAGCTGGATCTGCTGGCTCAAACCACATTTTAAGAATGTTCTTCTCGTCGGCTGTTAATACTGTCATACAGTGTCATACGTAAAGTGCCGTACAGTGATTTAAGGTAAAGTTCAGATAGTAATCAAATAAAGACCACTCGAAGAGGACACCACAGGAAACATCATGTCCTATAATGGTTTGCTCACAAACTCCTTTTCTAGTTCACGTTTGAGGCTGCTACCTGTCACAGAAGAGGCACAACACACGCTCTTCCGTCTCACGTTCATCTTCTTCCTCCATCCACTGGTCTTCATCCTCACTGTCGGATAGCTCAGGAACCTCATCACCTGCACCACCGAGATCTTCAAAAATAAAATAAAGCCGTGTTTACACTACTCAACTCTGAGATAAATTCAGACAAGTTAGGGTCAACATTGACTTGGTAGCGACTGTGGTGTTGCATCAGGTACAGCACGGGGCTGAGAACTGTCAAACCCAAACATCTCCAGACTAATGTGAAGTTTTGGTCACAAAGCAACACTAGTGAAGGCTAGAGAATGATTAATACACACTGCGAAACATAATAAAGTGCCAAATAACATGGCCAGTAAGTGCGCACAGTGTTTAAACTCCAGCAAAGGCTGCTCCACGTGACACATTTTATAGTCCGACTTGGAAACCACATGGACAAAGATGTTTCGGCTCTGAGGTACTATCTAGTGGATGTTGCATTTAATCCTCCTGACGTACATAAGTACACGGGTCATGTGTCAAGTATAAACCAGGCTCCTCTGCTTGGTGTCTGCTACATCGCACCAGCCGGGTGGGGTTTCTTTTCCTGTAACAACACCCCATCATGTTGGATGTGACAGCGGAAAGAGGTGCACCCTTTCAAACACGCCACCTGACTTTTGGGAAAAGTTTGTGAAGAAATGCAAGTTCACTCTTCCAGCTAGTCTGATGAGTCAGTGCAAGAAATATTCCTTTTATTTTTTTAGGCACTTATGTTACACAGACATTATGTGCAAATGTTACAGTAGTCATGAGCAGCAGTGTGAACATGTAAAACAACATGTGCATGTAGATTTGTTCAATTTAACAAGAACACAAAAGTCTATTTTCATGCTCAGGGAATGCCTTCGATTAGCATCTAATTCAATATTTTGGGGGGAAAATAGCGATTTTTATATACATCATATCCACTTATACTCATTTGAGTGCTCTTCCACACTGAGATCACTTCAAGATCCCTCAGGATTCTTCCGGAACTAAACCGAAACATTTTGTTTATTTGTCTATTTAACGCCTTTTCAAACACGCAGAACAAAAATACTGTAAAGAACAGCCTGTCAACAATATTTACATCTCTCACGTGTTACCTGTGTATTCCGCCATTCTGGCTTCCTCTGACTTCTTCCGGGTGAGAATGGTCGAACCGGAAGTGCCTTAGTGACGTCACTAGGGAAGGTTAGTATTTCATTACTCTCATTTTCACACGCAACACTGTCCCTTCCAGTTTGTTTTTAGTTTAATAATAACGTGTTTTAAATCAGAATGGCGTTCTGAAAAGTCTACTTTTATTTCATAATGCCCTTTTTTCATTTCCTAAAAAGTGAAAAGATAAAGTGAATGTATAAAACACCCATAACTATGGTTAAATGATGCATGGATGGATTTTATGTGCATTAAATGGTATTTTTATGAAATATCTTGATAAGCAGGAGAATAGGAGTATGCAGAGATTTTTTTACTTAGTGTTCAAATGATCTTACTGCTGGTGAGATTGATGCTGATGTTTAGACAGATAGATAGATAAATAGATAGGCAGAGAGAGAGAGAGAGAGAGAGAAACACTGATTATTAAGTATGCTCATTGTCGCGTAATGGTTAAGGACAATATACTTTGCATGCAGAGTGCAAGCAGGGACTCCGGCAAGACTAGCTATGACAGCATAACT
>CM075013.1:24465648-24482046 GCA_037576675.1 Pangasius sanitwongsei | reverse complement strand
TGAAACAGAAAGGCCATCCAGAGTTATTATGTAATCAGAAAGCTTACTTCTAGCTGCATGTGGTCCTAGTACAAGTATGTCAGAATTAAGCAGAAGGAAGTTCATAAGCATCCAGTGTCTATGCATATACACAAGCTTTTAAATTCACTTCCACACAGCCTCCATGAAGCCCCATCCTTTTTTCAGTGTCATCAATCTCTCTTCAGTAACAAAACTGTTCCTTTCCTTCTCTATACTATCTGTGTTTTCTGAAATCTCTGTGTAATATTATCCATCTGCTCTAATCTCATTTGTCTATAAAATGTTTGTATGAGATTATTTCTTACTTGCTTACAGTTGTTGAACTCATACACATTAAGAGGCCTTGAATTGAACTTAGAGCATCAGCGAAGATTTCATCACAACTTTTGTGGTTTTGTGATTGAGTACTTTTGACTTGCTATGTTTGTCTGCTATGTTCATGTCCATCATTATGTTACATTATGCTGTGATGTCACGTTACCTGATCAATTGGATGTGAATGTGGCTGTAAAGGTATTTTTTCATGATCATACATAAATGTAAAATTTTCTGTAAATATCATTTAGTCTTTATATAGCTCCTGTTATGTGAACAGATTTATTATTATTCGACTATTATTAGAGTTGTAATCATTATGTGCTATAGTAGATCTAAACGTAGCAGCAGCAGTAAAACAAATCCTCAAATCTGGCAAGTCTTATCTTGGCTTATGATCTGAACAGTTCTGTTCAGCCTAATATTTAGTCTACCTTACTGGGAGTTTCCAGCAGTTAGGCTTGATAAAAATATTGACAGTCCTGCGGGTTGAGTGGTCCAACCATAATGATCTTGATGATAGACCAGTTTAAACCCTGATATTATAAGCAAACAAGCCACAAGATCAAAGAAATCATCTGCAGACCTCCGCGACAGGGTCGTGTTAATGCACAGATCTGGGGAAGGGAACCAAAAGATTTCTGCAGCTGTGAAGGTTCCAGATAACATGGTGCTCACATCTGGAGGAAACCAGGCACTGCTCATCACTTGCTAAATTAATCCCTACAGTGAAGCGCTATAATCATGTGGGAATGATTTTTAACAGCAGGACCTGAGAGGCGTGTCAGGATCAAAAGATGAACGGATCAAAATATAGAGACTTCCTTGAGGAAAACTTTCTCAAGTGCTCTCTGGAACTCAGCATGGGGTCAATGAAACAACAATTACCTGAAATACATCCAACACAACAAAATAGTGAGTACACTATTCATACACTATTGTACATCTGAACACTTATGTAGCTGTGATATTATTTTTTTTATTAGTAATAAAGAACTGTAAAAACTTGTTTTTTCATTATGGATTTTTTTTTAACAGATGTTGGTTTGACTTTAATTAATATTTAAGGAAAGAATTCTGTTCATCTCAAGTAAAAAAGAAAAAAAGAAAGAAAAAGAAAACAGCCAAAATGAAAAAAATTATTATAAAAATAAATCATATAGTATATTGCACAGAACAGACAATTCAAGTAATGAAACAGAGAGGGATGTGCACCAATTACAAGTCAGATGATCTGTCATTTGTCAGTTTTACTTATGTTACATTGCCTGTTATAAGTTAATGTACAAAGTTAACACCAAAATTCTGTATAATTATACACAGGATTACATACACATGTGTTGAGCCCCTGATTTATTAAAGCAACAAACAGTAGTATCATTACATGCCCTGAATGACTTCTTTTTATTTTATTTATGTTTATTGATGTTTAAGGGTTCATGTGAGGTGTTTATGGTCCCTGGGTCCTCTGTCAGAATTTAGCTATTTCATATGCTAGCAACTAACTTTAGCTAATTATCTACATTTAAAAAAATTGTGTTGTCTTTCCTAGTGACTCTCTTTAGTGGGGGTCTGTGTGCACCATCCCAAACCGCACAATCTTTTAAGTTTACCTGATGATTTTTACTTGTAAGCTTGAATTCGAAATTCTACTAAACCCTTCTATTGAACGCTAGCCATTAGGAAACCTCGTAGCTCTTAAAAGGCTCACCGATGAACTGAAAGATCCCTTATGTTTTAATGCAAGGCAATTTAAAGTCTCTGAACAGGATATCACCAAATCACCAAACATCCCTTTATGGAGTAGGAAATTAAAGAAACAAATGTACTTGATACATGAGACAAGCCACAGCTTATTGTTTTTCCCCGATCTTGCCGAGGTTATAAATGGCTTTGTTTTCAAGGATCTCGCTTTTTCTCTCTCCCTCGATGAGCGTGTTGATCACCATGGCTCGACTCACAGCGGTAATGGGGATGGACATCGCTGTGGGGAACATGGTGGAGAAAGCGCCAAGAAATTTGCGTGCCACCCATTCGGCTGGTCTGCTCTCCTCTCTGTTCACCAAAAGCACTCTGAAATCAAACAAATCAATCCAAACATCTGTAGTGGACTTTAGTAGCAAATACAGAAAATCTGGAACAGTACACACATTTTTTTTTAACATGTATCTATACACAGATTTATATAAACAAAAATTAGTCACATCATTTCTTTCCTAATACTTGGTTACCTCTCCACTCACATTAATTACACATCCCACCATTGTGTTCGCCAATAATCTTGCCAGCTTTAGCCCACTCTATGAGCTGTCACGTGGGAAAAATTAAATGCTAAAATACAATTTACACTCTGAGAACCACCATGCCCACAAAACTTTTTACTAGCTGGACAGTGAGAGTTAGTGACCCATCTGCCAGTCATTTCTCATTCGACTGTACAACCATTTCCACATAATTCAGACAACGCTCCGTGTTTAGCTCCTGCGCTGTGGTTTGCATAATCATAGGCGTGAATAAACTTTCACCCCTCAAGGACAACTGAACAACGGCATCCGTTCCTGTTGAAGCAGCTCTTGTTCACTTCTTGGTTAACAGCTAGTGAAAACTGAAGTAGAGTCAGTCCATTAGCTAGGTCTGGGACATTCACCGTAAAATTAAATTCAACCTTGGTTGATGACACTCAGATCTATTATTGCTCAGTGAAGAAGAATCCACATTTCCCGAAAATCCTACATCATTACACGATAATCCAACATTGTTAGGGTCCTGTAAAATTCCGTTATTTCCCGGTAATCCAACATCGTTATGGTCCTGTATAATTCCAGTATGTCCTGATAATTCCTCAGGTCCATGGTCGAAAACATGCCACCATTTGCTGACATGCTCCTATAAATCTCTAGATATCTTCACCACACACACCCTAACTCGATCTCCACACACACACACACACACACACACACACACACACAGTGTTATTGGCATAAAAATGGCAAATTTGGTGTCTTGTGTCTTGTTACAACCCTCACTTCCTGACAAAAAGCCACATGTCGGTTTGGTTTTTAGACAACAAAAAAGGGTTGCAATATTTAACTGTATAATTTAAGAAATAACTACTTGGAACAGTCAGTCTCACCAGCACAGACTCAGGAAAACCATACCAGCGCCACCCTGGGAAGCATGAAAACAGTACAACTATGGCCTGAATTATCATTATTGCAATAATCGAGAATGGTATTAGACTGTAGGGACCACAAGATATACTGAGAACAATTCAGTTGGCATCAGTACAGCCATTCTGAATTATTGCTTCAATATAAAAAGCAAAACGTTCTGTGTATACTGCAGCCAATCACATTTACTGAACTGTGGGTTACTTTTACACCCCTGCTTCATGCCAGTCATGTAGTACTAACTGTAACTGTTATAGGCAAAAGGAGTAACATACGCAGGTCTGTAGATGGAGTATCGCTCAAAGCCCAGCTCCTCTATATTTGCTTCAACTTGGCCCTGCAACACACACCAGCACACAGATCATAAACAACTGTACAAAACTATACAATCTACAAAGTCCTGGATTAGTCATGCAGTTAACACACGAACCAAAGCTATCAAACTTTATAACATGTACATCATTATAAATAAAAACAGTATTTCTGCAAAACTATTTTCTCTACTTACTGATGGCACATTTTGTGTGTGTGTGTGTGTGTGTGTGTGTAAATTCATACCTTGGTTTTTAGATAAAGGAAACTGCTGGTTTTGTCAGCTCCTTTAGATGATTCCAGGTGGAAGTGTGTGCAACCACCGGCTTTGGCTAGCTCTGCTGATTTCAGTACGTAGTCATGATCGACACGTATAAATCCCTCCTGCAACACACACACACGCACACTTTACATACACCTCTGTATTAAAACTACAATGTTTTTCAGCATAAAGCTTTATTTCGTTTGCTTGGTTTCTCTAATGACCACTAGCATTTTACACATACACTATATGTATATATATCCCCAAACTATTGTCACAAAGTTTGAAGCACACAATTGTATAGAATGTCTTTGTATGTGCACATACACTACATGGCCAAAAGTTTGTGGACACCTGACCATCACACCAATATGTGGGCCTTCCCCAAAATTCCCACAATGTTTGAAGTACACAATTGTACAGTTTCCCTTCACTGGAACTAAGAGGCCCAACCCTGTTCCAGCATGACGATGCCCCTGTGCACAAAGCGAGCTCCATGAAGACATGGTGTGTGAAGGTTGGAGTGGAAGAACTCGAGTGTCCTGCACAGAGCCCTGACCTCAACCCCACTGAACACCTTTGGGATGAACTGGAACACCGACTGCATGCTAGGGTGCCTCGCCCGACGAGTCGAGAGGCTATCACACTTGACTCATTCTACAGACTGCTATCTAGTGAATATTTAGTGCAACCTTGTAATAGGCAGCTGGGAGTCAACAACATATAGACCAAGACCTTGTTGTGAGCAGTTTTACACGTACTTTCAGCTGTGTTCCAGGGAATACCATTAACCAGGGTTTACAGCTTTCAACAAAATTTCCAACCGAATTACATCTCAGAAACCATACAAAATATCTTACACTATCTCCTAAATTTGGACAGTAGAAAAGGGAGACATGATTCTTCTTTTCCTCAGCCTTTCCTTGGGGAGAAGTATTTCACACATATTTCTGATGTACAGACATTATCCACACAATGATCCCCTTTTTTGACCCACCTTATTTTATATAGCAATATATCTTACAGTGGAAATGTTTCTTTACATTATTGACACACTATTTGCACATGACCATTGCCATTTGTTGGAAATATATTTTACTACTAATAGATAAACATGATCACAAAAAAAAAAAAAGCTTTTATGTTAGAGTAAAAAAAAAACCTCACAGTTCCAGCTTTTGCTTTGGTTGTTCCGAGACAGCAGTATCCAACATCGTGACCCTGAAATGCTTGGGCATATTCATCAAGCTTCTCAAAATCCACCACTTCTTGCACCTTAAAACAAATTAACATCAATCATCATCATTCTTGGACAGACTCATTAGGCTGAGCATTATGACAACTTACACCACAGCACTGTTGAATTCCCTGTTCTGATATGCTGTTCTTTTATTAAGAACCAACCGTAATCATTGGCAAGTAGCTGTGTTACAGGAGGAATAAAACATTAATGCTTTGATCCTTAAATGTTATCAATTTCACAACAAATTCAGTCTCAGAATACTTTTACCTGCATATATTAGGACAATGTCTTTAGATATATGATATTTTTTTTTTACCATATTGTCCACCCCTAGTAAACAGGCACAATAGTAATAAGGCCAAACAAACAACAAGGCTAGATATGATTTAAAAGATTTAATTTTATGTTAAAATTACTCTAGATAGCTGGCCACCAACTGTCTACAGACCAGTGACATATTAAAGGAAAAAAAACAATATAAAGTGTTGTTCTAAAAGATATTTTCTCAGTTAGTGCTTTGATGATGATGGTGGTGGAGAGAGCTGTCTAGTCAATTGTTTTTATCCTCATTAAACAATTAATTGAGAATGCTCCTGTGAATGGGAGCATTATCATCTGGGAAGAGAGCACTCACTAGACCACATTTTCCTTTGATTTGTCACCTGTCTGTAAAGGTTACACGTCTTGTGTCTTCTCTATTGCCAATAAACACCAACCAGCCATAACATGAAAACCACTGACAGGTGACATATAATCAATAACATTGATTATCTCATTACAATGACACCTGTCAAGGGGTGAGATATATTAGGCAGCAAGTGAACAGTCAGTTCTTGAAGTTGATGTGTTGGAAGCAGGAAAAATGGGCAAGCGCAAGGATCAGAGGGGCTTTGACAACGGCCAAATTGTGATGGCTAGACGACTGGGGTATGCAGTGGTTAGTACCTACCAAAAGTGGTCTAAGGAAGGACAACCGGTGAACCGGCGACAGGGTCATGTCACAGAAGAGGTACTGTAGCACAAACTGCTGAAAAAGTTAATGCTGGCTCTGATAGAAAGAACACACCCCTTCATGGCAACAGTATTCCCTAATGGCAGTGGCCACTTTCAGCAGGATAATGTACTGAACATGACAAAGAGTTCAAGCTGTTGACTTGGCCTCCAAATTCCCCAGATCTCAGTCCATTCTAGCATCTGCGGGATGTGCTGGACAAACAAGTCTGATCCATGGAGGCTCCACCTCGCAACTTATGGGACTTAAAGGATCTGCTGCTAACGTATTGGTGTCAGATACACCTTCAGAGGTCTTGCGGAGTCCAGGCCTCGATGGATCAGAGCTGATTTGGTGGCACAAGGGGACCTACACAATATTAAGCAGGTGGTTTTAATGTTATGGCTGATCAGGGTGCATGCTTCCTCCTTAGCAGCTCTGGACGTGAGAATGGTTAATTACCACATTTTCATAAGCTTTATCCTCAAAGCTCAGCTGTCGTCGCCCAATCAGAGTAACTTTGGTGAAAATATTGCGCTGCACAATTTCCTTTAGCAGAACTTTTCCTGTCTCTCCAGATGCACCAAGAATAAAACAACTTTTATTCTTTTGCCTGAATTTTTCCTCCAGTGCAGCTACATCCGTCCTGTGGAGTAAAAACAAAAACAGAAGGTTAATTAAGGAAGGAGACTCCAGAGACCACAGTGAGAATGTCACTTAAATGTTTAGGGTGCGCACCAAGGGATACTGACTGAGTTTAAAAGTGGTAAGTAGAGCTTTAGTAGTAAGTTACCCATCTGAATAGAGAAGTACTCTTTCATGCTCTGCTTTTTCTGTTGGTGGAGGAGACACTGCCTAACTTTAACAAGCCACTTCACTACGACAGTTTCAGGTGCGTGTTGGAAAACTGTCCAAAACTGTCAGTCACCTCATCAGCCACGCCCTTTTATTTATCATCAAATAAATCCTACAAAGGACATTTATTGTAGAAGAAAAATATTGGTCAACTGAACTTCTAAAAACGACAGAGCACTATTCCCGAAGAAAATTATTTAACTTAAAACGTGAGTTTAGCTCGCTCTTCATTCACTTCCATGGGAATGGGCGGGGTTTCATGTAGTACTGCAGACAGCCACTAGAGGGCGGCAGAGACACTCTCTTCCCTGTAAAACCCCTGTTAGTTGCACAGTCACTGGCTGTCACCCAGAAGAGGATGGGTTCCCTTCCGAGTCTTGTTCTTCTCACATGAACGGTGTGTTAAGGTGTGTTAGAGCAGAAAATGCAAAACAGAAGAATGAAGCGTCTCCCATACACACTAACACGTTAACACAGTGCACGAGCGCACTGCACGCAAGCCCCTGAAGTCGCTGCACTCGCCTGCCTGCTCATCTTTCACCAAAGTCACACTTAATATTTCTCTTATTCAGCATGCAAGTGTTCAGCACACACACACTGTGACTAGCACAATTTACTACATATGTTCTCTGTTACTCTCAGTGTTGTATTGAGCCTGCTCATTCATTTAAAGGGTATTTAGCAAGACTACATTACAATGTTTAACATGCATGCACAGTGTGAATTAAGCAGTACTAGATGTCCACAATGCAGTGTTATTGCCTACTCTAGACATATAAGCAATATTTAATATCGACCTTGGGTATTATTTATACAGCGTTTGAAATGTTCATGAAGTTTTACCCTTTATACTGCACATATTCCGTTGAATTCTCCATGTAGTGCAAAACCGTTGCAATTATAGCGACTAAAACTGCTAAAACAGTAAACACTAAACTAAAGCCGCCCTCTAAAATCTTCATAACAGGTTTCACGTCGAAACACAAGCGTAGAACCGACTCGCCCACTTCCGCGTTTCAGCTCCTGATTATGCGCATGCGCGGGGAACCGCCTTCCCTCACAACGATAGGTAATTAATAATTAATTGATTTTAGAGAGCGGGTTTAGTTTAGGGTTTACTGTTTTTGTCGCTGTAATTGCAGCGGTTTTACACTACATGGAGAATTCGTTATTAAACGTTTCAGATGTTTTAATATTATGTATAAATAAATAACAATAAATGTCACAAATCGTGTCTGGGTGTGCACGAGGTAAGATTCTGCTTATTCGATTTTTAAAAACATTTTGCTAATGATCTTGCAATGACGCGATTTGGCCATTAGATGGCACTAGTCGTTAGTAATTCTTACAGGTTTTCTCACTTTCCTACACATTTCCTGAAATACTCATCTTAAAACATACAAAAACATAAACAAAGTCATTCACTATCACTCACCAAGTGAACATGAAGTACTCTTTGTCCACTGCTTAAACATTGACCCAATAAATGCTAAGTATTTCTAGCAAAACTGGACAGATGGTGTATAATAGTGGAGAGACGAATATGTGCTAAACCAAATACATGAACAAAAAAGCTTATTCCTGTATTTTACAGTTGCTAGGATGCATTTTCAGTGCTGAGTTCTCGTTTTCAAAACTCTTCACACTCTCAGTGATCATTCAGATGCACAGCACTTCTTCTACCTGACCTATACACATAAGTCTGGTTCTCTCTGTACAGTAATATACAGCGAATGTGCTGCAGCAGTCAATTAGACAACATCTTTTATGTTTACATGAGAATGAACTCAGTATCTCGATGTAAAGATTCACCTGTTATCAGTTCTAATATCATTACATTATTTGACAGTTGTGATGAAGCCTATATACTGTAGTTCCTGTTATGACTGTTGAGTGGATTATTTTATATGAAATGTTTTAAACATTGAGCATGTTGATACATGCATGTGAGAGTAAGGCCATTAAATTTGATCAGAGAGACGCACTGATCAGTGAAAAGCAGCTGCATGCTTGCATTTGAATGCTGTGTGAAAGCAATGAGAAATGCCACTAATGTTCTGACCCATTGATTTTTACATTATGCAGCATTTCACACTGTTTTGAGAAGAACAGTTGGGCCAAAGCAACTGAGGAAAACTAACATTGAGAAATGCATCCATGCAATTAAGAAAAACGGTCATTTTAAGAAACCTACTGTGGAAGTTATTGACTGAAATTACACGTCGCACTGGCCTTTTCTTTTTACTATCATAATGCTCATTGTAAATAACAGTTTGCATGCAATGATTTAAGCAATGAACAACTGTGTCTGAGTAACTGTGTCTGTGCCCTATGAGCGGCACAGTGTGCACGCGCCATGTGATTGACTGGCGTACCGTCCAGGATGTATTCTCATCTCCCGCCCAGTGTTTCCAAGATATTCTCCAGATCCACCACCAGCCTGGCCAGTATAAATTGTTTACTGAAGATGAACGAATGAAAAAATAATGATAAATTGGGGCGATGATGCTCATCTGTCTCCACTGTCTCAGATATTGCTGTTGCTGACTAAACATTTGGTGCCTGAAGTGTAGACGTTCGGCAGGTCTGGAAATTGACTCATTTAAAATTGAAAACTTTTAGTTTGCACTAATTTCAATTGATATTCAACATTAAATTGCACTAATCTTTTAATTGCCTCACGGTCTTCGCAGCATTATCCCTTTCTTTACTCTGTAACAGTCATCAAAAATAAATGTAACTAAGCTGAATAACTTACTTAAAAAAAAAAAAAAAAAAAAAGTTATAGAGTTAAAACACTATGATTTTAATTCTACTCAAAAGTACCATTACAGTGAATCATGTAGTGAAGTAACAGAAAGAGAGTACATGTAATTATTACTTTCCATCTCTGGAATGAGAGTAAGCAACTTATGCATGTGAGCAATTGCTAAAAAAAAAAAAAAAAAAGAAGAAGAAGAATTAGTAATATTTTAGAAAAGTCCAAAACACCTCAGTGGACCAGAACATGCCATGTTAAATTTCAAATTAATATGAGAAATGGGAAATGTACGTTTTTTTTTCAGCACCATGGCCATTGTCTCCTGATTGTTAAAGCTTTGCTAACAAATATTCCCTACTAAATTCACTTTTTCAGAACTTTTCAGACCAGAGGATTTCAAACTGTGGGGCTTGAAGGAATTGCAGGAGGTCCCAGGTGAGATGGAAAATACCAAAACATACATTTTGTGTAGGAGCTTCGCATTAAAACAACAGAATGCAAAAACAAGCCAAAAGAGTCTCCGCTTGAAAGATGTCTGGATGCTGCATCCTCACGTCCTGTCAAGGTAAATGGACAGGTTTGTTTAGTTCATTAATGTGACAAGTCTATCAGCGTGAGTTCATCTTAACTATCATTAAATAAGTCTATAACATCAGTTAACTATACACCTACCTACTGATGTTATTTTACCGTTTATTACTGATGTCTTACTGTTTATTACTGATGGTTTTTGTTTGTTTGTTTTTGTCTAATGGGTGGGTGGGTGTCAGGGTTTCCTCAAAAACCTGGAAGTGGGGCTCATGGAGAAAAAGTTTGGATATGGCTGCTTCAGACAGTCCTGTTATTTATTTCTTCATGTTTAGTACAGATCACTTGTGGAACTTGGCTCTATTTTTTATATGTACATCTGGCCCTTAAAGTGTGAACACCCCGTGCTTTAGTGGATCTATAAGTCATTGTAGGATTGAGCTCATGCTGGACAAGAGAAGGTCAATCGTTTCCTTCCTTCAGTCACACACACACACACACACACACACACTTCTCTCTAATGAATCTTCTCCCTGCTGACCTTTTACACTTCTCTGTGGAAAAGCTGCTCTTTTGCCACCATCGAGCTCGGAGAGAAAAGAGAGAAATGAATTCGCGCGCCGTCAAAACAAAACCGAGGTCTTCGATCCTTCAGTCCGCTGATTAGCGCCGCGGTGAAGTGAAATGGCGTCCGGTTGCGGGATTGCGGGAGCGCCAGCTGCGAGGGAAATGGCCGTGAGAGCACGCGCGTCACATGCACATGTCGGGACAATGCGGCAGGACCGAGATCCCACAGCGCCGGAGAATGAGAGGCAGCGCGGGCTTCTCTCTTCACGAATGTCACAAGCAGCATGACTGTATTTTAACTGAGCTAAGACACAAAGCGATATGAAAAGGCAATGCAATTAGCAATGTGTTCAATGCATGCCCACTAATCAATGAATATGCATGTGCTCTGAAACAAAGGAGTGTTTCCAGTACACACCACACGCATTTAGTTGCCCTCACATGCACTCACTGGCCACTTTAATAGGAACCCCTTTACATTCGTGCGATTGTCCAATCAGCCAGTCATGTGGTATCAGCACAATGCATTAAAAGCATGCAGATACAGTTCATATATATATATATACATATATATATATATATATATATATATATATATATATATATATAAAAGTGCTCTAAGTTACTTTGGTTGTCGGTGCTTGCTTACAACCATGATAAGCAGAAAAGCATCTCAGAACATCTCAGGTCTTGAGTCCAAATCCCAACATGCCAAGCTGCCACTGCTGGGCCCTTGAGCAAGGCCCTTAACCCTCAACTGCTCAGTTGTGTAAATGAGATCAATGTAGGTTGCTCTGGATGTCTGTATAAATGAATGAGCAGGGGTACAGCAGGGTAAAGAGAACAGTTCAAACGGCAGGCAAATGGATAGACACTGAGCAAAAGTACCAGGTACTGCAAATAAAGCTACTGTTGCAGTGCACAGGAAGGCCAAAGCCTCCACTTCACTCTGAAAGTGTCTTTTGGACGTTGTATTGCTTCCTTGCTTCTTCCACATTCTGTTCACTCACTTTCAGTAACCACTTTTTCCTTGTGAGGGTCACGGTGGATCCGAAATCTATCCCCAGAACACTGAGCATAAGGCAGAAAATACACCTCAGATAGGACACCATGCACACACGCAAACACCTAGGGCATTTTCTCTTAGCCTAGCCACCTCCTGGCATGTTTTGTGGAAGGGGAAGGAACCGTGAGGAAAACCACATAGACACAGTGAGAATGTGCACAGAAATGCCACACAGACAGTAATCAGTGCTCAGGCTTGAACCTAGGATCCTGGCATTCTGACCACACAATGCTACCCACTGCGCCCTCACGTTCGGAAACTGCACTGTGTGCCAAGAACAAAAATATCATTTTATGTAGTTTTTAATTGTATATGGTTTGACACTAGCACAAGATGCTTTGTAGGCCGTTTCAGCTGATGGAACACAAAATTCATGTGGAAAAACAGCAGGCACCTTTATTTTTTCAAAGACATATTGCATTTCAGTAGGACACATTATGGTCGGTAGCTGTTACTGCCCATCTTAATCTTGGAGCTACACTGCAATATTCTCTCTGGAACCCTGTCTCAGCTGTTTATGGGAAGCTTAAAGTTGATTGATCTGAAATTCGACGTACTGTATCTTTGTCCTAATCTGTCATTAAATTTCAAATGATGAACGTATTACTTAAACAACTTAGCCATCAATCAGCTTTCAATTTAGAACTGAGCTTTCGACACAAAACTTGAACAGTAGGTTTCTCTCTGGTCTCTTACATGTTCTATGCAACTTGGAAATAACTGGCCACTCGGGGGCGCTATTTGCAAAGCGTGTTTGGACCCCACAGCTCGCCGCTTGTGGCTATATTTTGGTTGTTATAGTTTCAAACTTATTTGGTCACTTGAACTGAATGGATTTATAATTATACCAATCACACCAATGTGCTTCTTTTAGCAGATCTAACTGTACAATCAAATCCAAAATGCTGAGACCTCTGCCAGGAACTGTTTTTATCTCCTTAGTTATTCAACACTAAAACATTATTCCCCTCAGCTGCATTATTTAGCACTGAGACAGGTCTGTGGTAATAAATCCAATATCTGAGGGGTTATTTGGACAGAACATCAAGGCTAATTGAGTTAATCCTTAGCCATGGATCAGCTGGGATCTCCTCAAAATCCACTTTCCCTCCCCCTCTGCAGACACTAACAAGCCTGACATGAATCTTGCCCTTGTCTGTGACCCTCGTGTGCAACGGTCACCTCTGGGGTAAAAATGAGGAGCAGATTGTGCTGTCAGCTCCTATTACTGGCCATCATTAGCATTAGTATTAGTATTAGTATTAGCTGAGCCCTGCTGTATAAATCACACAGGAAGTGGCACATTTCTGCCCTGCTGTGAATCATTAGACCTGCTCTCTCTCGCTCTCTCTCTCTCTCTCTGTGTGTGTGTGTGTGTGTTTGTTACACATCAGTATATGTGTTCACATAGCTGAACACAAACAATTTAGCTAGCTAATAGCTAACATGCTTATATGTAGCTGGCTAGACATATTAATATTGAGTGGGCAGTTTGCTTTTTCCCATGATTTTTGGTCAGGGCTAGAAAGCACCCCTGTGGTTGTCAAAGCCTTGTGCACTCAGAGCACTCACTGTTTGTAATGTTGAAAAGTGATCCTGGTCGGGGTTGTGGTGGATTCACCAGTCCATCGCAGGACACCATGAACACACACATTCACACACTCATTCACACCAGCATATTTTTGGACAGTAGGAGGAAACCCAGGGGAAAGCCACATACACATGGGGAGAACATGCACAGATGATGCCATATATCCACTGTGGAGCCCAACACTAACAACTGTGCCAATTACATTTACACTGTTCAGAGGCTTCAAATATTCACATCTTAAACATACTGTTGGACTTCCTCTTTATGCAATTAAATTGATATCTGAATATCTTATCGGTGGTGTGCATGTAAAAGTACTGGCACACCAAAATAATATTACATCATGGTTCATTTTCTCTGTGCATGTTTTCCACACTTTCCCACCCAAAGACACGTCCTCTAATTCACAGCCGTTTTCACACACTTCCGTTGCAAATGCTGTAAAAACTTGCATAAAATATTTTTTGCTCTGATTATAAGCAGTGCTATAGCAGGATTTTCGTCATCATGCAGCTGTGTTGACTAGATGCAGAGCCGAGGCCGTGATGTACTTTCATTTAGTCACACTAGATATCGAACCATGTCATGTAATACATCAAAAGGAGAACTGAGGCTCTGTTCCAAGTGTGTGTAACTGCAAGAACACACAGAATCAGTTTTAATGAGGTCTCTTGACAGTGGTTATTTAGCGTCGCAATATTCTCGGTTGGTTTAACTTTCTGAAATTATTATTGCATGAAGTACATCATAAAGTTAGCTACTTTAGCTGTAGCATATAGCTCGATCCCATATACACCGATCAGCCATAACATTAAAACCACTGACAGGTGAAGCGAATAATACTGATTATCGCATTACAGTGGCAAGTGTCAAGGGGTAGGATATATTAGGCAAGTGAACAGTCAGCTCTCAAAGTTGATGTGTTGGAAGCAGGAAAAATGGGCAAACGTAAGGATCTGTGAGACTTGTGTGACTGTGGGGCGTTCCCGGTATGCAGTGGTATGTCCTTGGGTACAATGTCAGGCTGATATATGTCGCACTCATACTAACCGCTATTTAGATAGGCTCGTCATACTATTCCTTCATTTATTTTGTAGCTAACTACAGTCTCTTCTCTAGTTACTTCACAAGTTTCTCATGACAACCATTGCTTGTAGGATGCTTGGGCTATATGCACACTTTTAGGGTGTTAATTACAGTGGTTGTGTGTGTGTGTGTGGAGGGTCCTTAAATAAAAACAATGTCTAAATAATTTTATTAGTAAAAACTAAAATATTTCCCAGTCAGGTCAGAAAGACGCATGTAAGAGCCAGGGCCATGTCAGTGGTGTGATATTATTGTTACGAGCCCTAAAATCAACACAGTCTACAACATAACAAACGAACCATTTCAATTGCAATAGCTGACTTCGATTGCTGTAGCTATTTACTAGAGATTGGTTTTCTAACATGGCAGAGTTCAAACCTTGACTGCCTTAATGCTATAGAGTCCTCATTTGAGTCCCGGAGAGTGAGTCTGTAAGTGTTATCCATTACTGTTCTATCGTTCACCTGCAGATGCTGGATAGATGGGTCTGCACACCCATTTCAATTTCCCATAATTGACGCTGCTGTTAATCTAATAATCTCTCAACAGTCACTGAGTAACATTGCCCTGTTGCTTGTGGCAGCCAACCAGTGGGAAAACTGCAATAGAGGGTTATGCTCTCTATTTATATTTTCACACTGATCAGTTTTTCATTCTGTCACAACACTGTGGAAAAAAAAAGTATTATATTTCTGAGCTGTTACTGAACTGAGCTAAAAGGTGGTGGAAATGTGGAGGCCTGTGAGTCTTAGTTTCACTTAATATCAATTTGGTAAAAACAGTTCTTCTTGACTACAATACTTGTGCTTTGTAATGTGTGTATTAGTTTGGCTAATAAACATTACATTTCATACAGAAGAAAATGTAATTAGCATCAGACTTCAGTTCGCTGAAACCCCTACTGTGTTATGCCCCTCTACAATCACAGTAGAGTAAAAAGCTGACTCTACACTTTTATGTTTGTTTTGGTCTGAGAATAAGATTAATCCTGTGAACACACAAGGTTCGCCTCCGTCCCACTAATTCTTCATTCTTTCCACTTCTTCCATATCTTCATCACAAAAGAGAAGGACACCAGAAAGCATAGCGAGACGGTACATCAGAGCCTGTGCAAACAGTCCAGCCTAATGGCTTTCCGATCTTCTCCACCCCTTAAATTAACTGTGAGGGAATGTTGCATCTTACCCCAATGCTAATTCCCTGCTAATCCCTAACACACACACATCCCTCATACTCACTATCATGGATTGAGGATAATCACCCAGCCACCCAGGAAGCAGTGGAGAGAGTGAACGGAGGAATGACATTCTCCACAATCCATACAAACCTTCATCCACCAGCTTCTTCCTTACCAACCAAGAAATTGAGAATATGCAAATGCGTCTTTGTAAGGAGGGAACCTAGTGAGCTTATAGGGATTACCGCTTGTCCAGCTATGCTCCCTGCTGTGCTAGCATGCTAATACAGGTGTTGGTAAAATGTTATTAGCCTCCAGCTAATTTTAGTCCATTCAGCGTAGCAATGTACTATAGCTTGGCCGTTTGTAGCCATGTTTGGCCTGGCCACAGGTGTATAAAATCAAGCACTTAGGCATGCAGACTGTTTTTACAAACATTTGTGAAAGAATGGG
>CM075013.1:24439140-24455603 GCA_037576675.1 Pangasius sanitwongsei | reverse complement strand
GCGACTGACTTGGCCATTGAAGAATATTCCATTTCTTTGCCTTCAAAAAGTCTTGAGTTGCTTTTGCAGTATGTTTAATAATTTGGATCAATGCATCAGTTTGAAAGGCAACGAGTGAAATGAACTAACACAAAAACCATACTGATTATTATCAAAAAAGTCATATTTTTAAAGTGATGTGTAAATAACTTAATAGTCTAGGTGATTTGTAGGTGGTTTGTAATGCTGATGAAATAGTCCTTCTCTCCATCATCATCATCATCTGTGAATTAACAGTAGGCCTACCCCAGATTCTGAACAAAGTTGGTCACGTATTGATTGAAGGATACTAAATCAAATTATATCATAGCTGATTCAATGCTATTTTCAAATATCATATCATTCTGTTGTATGATGTGGCATGTGGAAGCCTGTGCTGTATTTCTCCTTTTAAACACACCAGTTCTACATAAAAAAGCCAGTCACCAAAAAGATGTTTTGTATTTATATTTGTGTATTTGGTGGAAAAGGATAAGTAATTTATATATACAGTCAGGTCCGGAAGTATTTGGACAATGGCAGAGTTTTTGTGATTTTGCCTTTATACCCCTACCTACACTGTGGCAGTGAAATAACTGTTGCTCTTCTTCTCTCAGGTGCAGAAGGGCTGCTGTGATGTTTAAACGCCTCAGTGTCAGTGTTGAGAAACAGTCGGCTGTACAAAAATATCCAAGCCGCAGCAGTGCTGTGGTCAGATGAAGGCTAGAGGACTTTTAACACACTGTGCCTAAAGATGAGCTGGAATTCTCAACTGAACACATACAAGGTGGACCAAGTAGGTACTTGTGTGTGTGTGTGTGATAAACTGACAGTGTTAATGTGTATGTAAGTAAAAGCCTACGGCGTGTGAGTGTGACCCCGGAGAGAGCCGCAGTGTTAATGAGGCCTGCATTGTGGCCGTCTGCGATTCTCTGACAGCAATAATGAACTGACTGCTTTGAACTGCACTAAACAATATTGACTGGTCACACACAGCAGATGTTTCAGGCCAAAGCAACTGGTAAAGGCACATTAGGTTAACAAAAGGGCCTTTTTATTCCTTCGTTTTTTTTTTCTTTCAGACGGAGGGAGTTTAATGCTATTGGGGTTTTAATGTGGGGGCTAACAGAGTTGACACACACCACCAAGCTTCATTTTAAAACAATCCATTTGTCAAAGCAGCTATTCAGGCCTGGTGCTGCTTTGTGTGTGTATATGTGTGTGTGTGTGTGTGTGTGTGTGTGTGTGTGTGTGTATGGGTAGGTGGGTGGGTGTGGGTGTGGGTTTGTGAGTGATGGAGGTTGAACTTTTTGATAAACTCTGCAGACTAAACAAAATTCCAAAGCAAAGATGTAAGGAAAATGCTATTTTGCAAGTGAATTTGTAGGAACTGCTAACTTTAGCACAGCCTCCTGCTAGGATTACTTATTAATAAGAGTCATTATTGGAATTTATTCTTCGAGTCACATAACTTTGTGTTATCTTTTGTCCCTTTTTTCAATTAGCTCACAGATCTGCGACTTAATGAACTGAGAAGTGGTTAACGAAATCTTTGCTAAAGCCTGAAAGAGGACACAGGGACACACACTAAACACATGTAACCTCTTACTATGCAACAGATAATGTAGCTAACGTTCTGCTTTATGCACACACACTTGCAGTGCAGTATGGGGAATATAGATGGGCATTTGGCCACAGAGAATAGCACTGTATGGGTTAGGGTTAGGGTTAGGGTTAGCATCTGAACATAAAATAATCACTATAAAGGCACTGGTTTGTTTGAATGGATCCTGAGTTTTAATGATGAAAACACAGCCTTAAACTGGATGACAGTTTCCTCAGAAAGTAGTCATGGAGCCAGAGACATTTTAATTGACCAAAAAAAAAAAAGGGGGATGCAAAGTTAAACTGACAAACTGACAAAGCCATGATCACTCCTACTAGCATTATTAGCATCATTATTGCACATCATTATCATTCACACTAAAGGGCCTGGTGTGTGTTTGTGTGTGAGTGTTGAAAACCAGGTTTAAAGCGTGACAGTGCTAATAATGCAGTAATAAGCCGTGACTAACCACACTCAGCATTATGAATGTGTGCGCGCACACACACACAAACACACACACACACACACAGAAACACTGATTAGCATATAATTGCTGCTATTGTATCGGACACGGGGAATTTGTCTGCATTGCTAGGTGGCAAGATGTTCATTCGTCCCAAAACATGTCTCTCTCTCTCTCTCTCACACACACACACACACACACACACACATACGCATTGAAAGAGATGCATGTGTGGCTGCTGACAGAACTCAAGCACAGTTTCAAAATCTGTCACACAAATGCTTAGGCGATAAAATATTTAGCTTTATTGAGGTGAATATTGCTTCTATCATTAATCCCATCACCCTTCACCTTCAGCTCCTTCTCTGATTAACTTTTGCTTCTCCTGAACTACAGGAGCCACCCACCATCCATGTGTTTTATAAACTCAATCTAATAGTATGAAGGCTAGCAAAGTGTTTCTAACACAAATATACAGTTCAGTGGATAGATTGCACACCTGACCTTGGAAATGAAACCAACAAGATGTTAAAGTAAGTTGGGTTTTTGCAGACATTACTTCATTATAATGAGTCGAGTCGCAAAATTGTTGTAAAAAAGGACTTTCTTTGATCAGTTATTGCTAATGTTTATAAACTGTTATATCTTAATTATTGGCAAATGCAAGGCAGCACAAAGGGCATGTAACAAAAAAATATAAAACCAACACTTTCCCCTCCAACCATACCTCATAAAAATCAATCACAGAAGTATAACTTCAACTTAACATGCAAATAATAATAATAATAATAATAATAATTATAATTATAATAATAGACTATGGATGAAATCTCTCTAAGGACCAAATCTGCAGACCTACTGGTTGTACAGCATTTATCATGACAAATGTAGCAAATACCTTTTTTTTTAGCAAATAAATGTTATAATTATAGTTGAATAAATTGACCGACTGTTAACTGTTACCATCCTAATCATGAGTAAATTTTTAAAAATGTATATTAAGATATTATTAGTAGATCAGAATGCTGTTTCTGAATATTTCTGAATATGACCTTCCAAGGACCTCATCAAGTCTCCTACTCTTTGATGCAGATTTCTGTGAACCTCTCTGGCAGGTTTTTGGCCTTTGATTATGATTCAATGTATTATGTTGTCATACTTCTTGCCATCACTTACTGACACTTAGTGACTATTTCATAGTTTTACTATTCTAAAATGTCAATTATATGGAAAATGAAAATCCCTGGTAAATTTACATGTATTCAAATATTCGACTGGTAAGGGATATATAAAATGTATTTATTTAAATCTACGAAAACATACAACGTAAAATTAGTGTTCAAATTACACGTCTGGCTGTCTGTGTGGTAAACAACGCACAAACTCCACGTACAGGTTTTACAATTGCTAACAAGCAGTTTTCAGTTCACTTTTTCAAACCTGTTCACACACACCCCAATGCATCCTGCCATGACAGGTCATTTCATGCCCAAAATGCTCTAAAAAAAAAAAAAGCGTGAAAGTGCTTAAAACACTGCAAGCTTTTATCTTAGACTTTTTTCAAAACACCAAGCACAAAGCTCTCTTCTAACACACTCTGTCAGACAGGGTGTAAAAACCCACACTGGAGGATTTACTCTGTAAAACAAACTGGCTGTAAATTTTTTTACAGTCTGGCAGTAGGTTTGCCAGTAACGCACTGAAAAACATTTACAGTAAACACTGTAAAACATATATTAGTAGTGAACTAATGCAATTGATAAAAAAATGGTAAACTCATACTCATACTTTCTTTGTACAACCCCCTGCCCCCATGCTTTTATGTGTAAAAACATAGAGATAGAGAGAGAGAGAGAGAGAGAGAGAGAGAGAGAGAGATACAACTGAGGATGGAATGGCAACAAAGCCTGATTGGTCATGCTGGATTGTGGGTAATGGGCCAAAAAGAAGCAACCTTGCGTGTGTGTGTGTGTGTGTGTGTCACAGTTTAAGTGTGGCACCAAATCAACACCAGATGTAACACAAATGTAGAAGAACAGAGCCATATGGGCAGCTTTCTCTTTCTCTCTCTCTCTCTCTCTCTCTCTCTCTCTCTCTCATTCTCTTCACAACCCTCTGTCTCTGTCTTTCTTTCTGTCTCTAACTTTCTCAGTCTCTTCTTTCTTTCATTTTAATTCAGTGTAGCCTTATTGGAATGTATGTGTGAAGTACAATGTTATCACAGGAACTGGAATACAGTATGAAAAAGACAATGACAACAGCTATAATAATAATAATAATAATAATAATAATAATAATAATAATAATAATAATAAAAGAATTGAGGTAATTTGGTAGAAAGGTTTACTTTGTGCCCTGCATTTTTTCCACTGGAGTAAGTCAAGGTCTCATTCTCTTATACTGGTTTCTAGATAGTGGAGAATGACATGTCCTCAAAAATCCACCCTCCCTCCCTCCCTCCCTCTCTTCTTGTTCCTGGCCCTTCAATTGATTGCCCCCTTTTTTAAAAATGTTCTCAAACCCACAAAAGCACTCAGACACTGGTGAAAATGCATAGCGTCCCACGATTTTTGAATAGCAAACAGGAAGTGCAATTTGCACATATGGGGTGTCTGCTTTTCTGGCTCCTGTGCCTTTTGTTTTTTTTTTGTCTTGTTGTCTCTCTTGGGAAAAGAGAGAGTGGTGTTGAGAAGTGCTGAGAGGAATCAAACCTCAGCTGAGATGTCAGTCTAATTAGTGTAAAGGACATCATTAGAAATCTGAATTTGAATGTTATTATTCTAAATTTTTACCATATGAATTTGGACATATGATGATTAATTTAGAACGAGTTTAAAATCTGAAGTTCATGCTTATTCAGTTTCTGAAAAGCCTCTGATATCTAATTTCATTAAACTTAATTAAACTTTCATTTAGTTTTAAAATAATAAAAATGTGTGTAAACCTTGTTAAAGAAAAGTGTATATTAAGTGTACTTTTAAAAATGATACTTAATATGAAAAGTATATACTTTGAGTGTTAACACTTTATATACACTTTAACACATACCATATGTATTATTTTGGAACAACTTAATGTAACTTAAGTGTATTTAAATTATAATTAAAGCTATGTCTAAATGTACCTTAAATGCATTTAGTGCTTCTGAGTGCTTTGAATAACTGTGAGCGTAATTTGTAGACACGGTTGTTAATACACTTAAGGTACAGTATACATTATATTGCAGCATCACTAAATATATCTACATTTAATAAACATTTAAGTGTAAAATGCATGTGTAATTATGCAGTTAATTAGAAACAACTAAGCACAACCTTCAGATCAGTAGCCCAATGCCTTACATTGGCAGTTTGTCAGTAGAAGCAGAGCCCCATCATATTTATCAGCCTTTCAAGAAATGTTAATCTTCATAAAGTCCTCATTGACCAATCCATACATTTTAAATTACATTGAAATGCTTATTATTTAGTGTAGCATGCTCACTGACCCACTTGTGGCTTCCATAGAGTTATTATTGCACCTAGTGGTCAGAAATGGAAACTGCAGCAGGTGCTAGATAGAGGCCCACAGGGGCAGGAAACGAACTGCCCCATAGTCGCTCCGTGGATCAGGAGGGAGAATGGATGGGACAGTTAATGACAGGGTTGCCAGATTGTGCTAGGTTAAAACCATCTACAGCCACCACAGCTTTGTTTTATAGCAAATAATCAGAATTAAATCTAATACATTTCCACAAAAAAGGCAAACTGTAAGTGCAGACAGTGTAGTAGTAATTACTGTGTCCTTAATATTATTAACCATGTGTGCTACAGCAGGACTTTTGATGTCCCCGTCAGCAAATTCTCTTGAGAAAATGTCATGTTTATTGTCACCCCCCAAGCTGAAATGAGATTTTCGCCCTTGTATCCACTCTCCTACATTGAGCACTCTTCATTCTATGCCCCTGAATCACTAAATAATAAACTAGCACAGAGAAGTGCACTTCATTAAGCTGAAGTGGCCCTTGAGTGGCCTCGTCTCATTCACGCCCAGAGAGAATGAAGCCAAATGACAGCGAGGCACCTTTAAGTTGGTACTTTCCATTTAAAAGCGACATATTGTTGTATCTAATGGAAATGTGGTGGAGAAAGGAAAGCTGGGAATATGAGGGTTTTAATTAACGCTACCTTAAAGTTAATCTGATGGAAACACACTTCAGGCGACTTTAGCTGCTCTGAGCAGTTGTTATGTGATGTAATTATGTTCATTAAACCTGGGCAACTTCTTTTCATTGGAAATTCCACAAGGATAAAGAGTGCAGCAGTGAGTCTGAGTGCACTACCAAAGGCTAAACAAATTACTTGTCTGTCACTCCCCTTTAGCATGATGTAGTCATAAGATTAGTTAAGTATGTAACTGTGGTTCAATGAACAAGGAGTGGTGAGAATCACATAGATACATTCTTTTGCACATGTGAACACCTGCAGAATTACTTCAGCAAAGTCATGTAGTGATACATGATGCAGTATTTGCAATAAATACCACTGTCATTCAGCCATCATTCCCTGGAACCTTCTCTTTACATTTGATACCAGTCCTCTCCAGGTGGGTCACCTGTTACATATCACAGTTACATACAATAGGTAACTAGCTCTATTTCAGCCTAAGTTCAGTTTCACTAATTAACCATTAAAACCAGTGAAAATCACTTAAATAACAAATGAAAACAACATGATGAGAAACAGGTCTCACTCTAGGACTAACTGGAACAGTGTTCAGAGGTAACTTCAGCACTCACACTATAGATGGGCTGACTCACACTATATGATGTCCTGCTAGCAGAAGCGCAAACTTCCCCTAGTGTCACACCTCTGTGGCATGTCATGGTATAGGCTGAGCATTCCGCCCAACAATAGGCATCTATCAAAACCCATGGGGTCAGCCTCTGTTTAGACAAGAGAGACCTGCATGTCTTTCCTCCATGGGAATCTGACACATCTGAGGATCAGATGGCAACTGTCCAGTCTAAATAGTATCACTGACCTCTTAGGGAACTGTGTTAGATAAAGGCGAACTTCAAATTGCATTCAAGACAACATACAAGACATGTGTACTATGGGCTCATGTATTCAGGACTTTCCTGGATGGCTGGGTTGCAGTCCTTAGTTGGAAATTCATACTGAAAGACCATAGGTGACCTGGCTGGGGGTGCCAAATCTCTCCCTCCATTTGGGACAGCAGATCTGCACAAGGAGGAAGATGCCAGGGTGTTCTTACCACCAGTGGTGGTAGAGGAAACCAAGATCTTATGACAAGTAGGACTAGTATGCTAGTTGCTGAATTTTGTGGAACATGGGAAAAATCACCAGTAGTACAGGAAAAGCATACAGTACACGGTGAGGCCAGTCACACTACTAGATGGTATTCTAGTGCATATTGTCTCAGTGGGCTATCAAGATCTGCCCCAGAGAACCATAATCAACAATTTGTTGACTTGGCATTGGCAAAGGTAGAGAGAGATGCTCAACCTTGTGCCATCCTCACCACATTATCTGAATGAACCAACACATGGCACTCTCTCTCAACCAATAAAAAGGACAGGTGAACTACCCTCAATTCTGGCTGATTGATGTGTTGATCTGTTCTTAAACTAGGGGCCATATGATCCATTTTTCCTTTGTGTCTCCAGCAATCTAGAGCCTTTACTCCTCTTGCTAAAACAAGGACACATTTCTGTTTGAGGTGTTTCAGATCCAGCCATAGGCTGATAACCCACTTCTGAAAAGCATGTAGCTCCAACAAACCTATAGAAATTACTGGGGACTTAGATGGGGAAAATAACTGGGGGCTTTAATGGGGGAAAAACACTGTGCAGGTCCACTGATGTGAACCAGTCCTATGGTTGCATGGCTTGAATTACATTTGATATCCTTTGCATACAAAAAGGGAGGATCTTTAAGAACCAGTTTAACCTTCTCTTTCCAATCTATAATTGGATGAAAAATGCCATCTTTCTGAACCAGGAGAATTAAGAAGAAGAAGTTAAGAGAGAATTAACTTCTTAGGTCAGAGCAATAACTTTGTACTTTATTTGCAGTCTGATATTGACAAGGGCAATAAGTCCTGGAGCTTGTATTTATGTGTCATTGTCATCAGGACACACTGATCTGATGTCCCCATGAAGGTTCTCTGGGTGACTGGTGCTTTTAGGGCCCATCCCACATGATGGGCAGGAGGTGCTCGGACTCCTCCTGGGGGACTCCTCTGAATGGCATGACTTTGGTGCAGTGTGTTTGGCCATGGTTGTTTTGTAATTCTGAAACCTGCACTCTCCTATCTTGGGCTTCTTTGGCAGCAGGCCCAGGGCAGATTACACAGGGTTGATTTGCACACATCCAACAAAGCAGATTTTGCTGACCACATCTGACACCGTGCAAAAACCCAGTTCACCCCACATCCTGGTCTGGCAAGGTGTCAATCAGTTCCTTTAATATCTGTAGATTGCAGTGATTGCTCCAATGCTAGCAGTAAGATGACTAACATTTTTGCCAGTGTGTGCCACACAAAATGTACTAGATATTGTCATCAGTGCATTTGCTTTCAGCATGTTGGCAGTGAAAATCTGGATCTATTGTGTAGTGAGATCGCTAGCAATGTTTTATAGGCATCAGTGGCAGGGATGTGACCCAGTCCAACCTGCTTGTGATCCATCATATTAGCTAGAAGAGGGGTGTCCAAAATCTGGCCTCTGGGCCAAATGTGTTCCAGTTTTTTGGAACAATGTCATTTCTTCCAAAAAAAGAATCACAAAGGTATAAATAAATAAATTTGAATTCTTCTCTATCTATTGTAGTCTTTTTTCTTGTTTTCATGTAGGAATAAATTTTTGGCATAGACCAGTCCTCAGGTATTTTGATATGTTTAAATCTGTCCCCCTTTTAAAAAGGTTTTGGACACCCCTGAGTTACAACATTACACCATGGAGTTCCAGCACATGTGAGCTGTCCGTCCAAATTTTTCAAGGCTCTCAATAAAATACTTGTACTTCGGCACAGTAAATTGTGCCATGACTGGTGTTGTGAAAAAGAGCACATTTGGTGCTGTGGGTTGCTTATCGTAATCCAAACCTACTTGGGTCACTGCCATTTTAATTGTGTTTGCCAAAGCTAGTTTAGTGTAGAGTCAGCGGTGCCTGCGAGCTAATGGGTATCAGCACAGACTCATTTTTAGATTATGTATGGAATTGAATATGGAAGTTCACTATCAGCTTGGAAGAATCTCCCGGACATGGTTAAAGACATGGCGTGCTCACGGTCCTCTGGGGAAAAACAAGGGGAATGCCACTGTGATATAATGAGGGCTCTGTTGACGGACATGAACAGCATGTGTACAAGAGGAGAAGAAGAAAGGGAAAGATGTCTGTATGACAGTGGTATTGCAAATAATGCTTTATTGATCATTTTGTGACTTTGTTGGAAGGTATCCAGGGGACTAGGAGAGGAGCTTTGGTGGTGTTATTTATATGTATACTCTATTTAGTGTGGTAGTTTGTAGTTTGGGCTTTAACTTCTCATTTTCATTTCATTTTGAAGGTTTTTTTTTATTTAAGTATGTTTCATATGTTAAAATAAATTTTAGTATTGTTTTTGTCTTTTAGTAAAATAAACAAATAAACAAAAGCCTCATTCTAAATTCTTTTGAGGATTAGCAATATTAGTGTTACGTCCATCTTTAACAGAAGCAAACTCATATTAATGAGTTACTCAGATTAATATAGCATTTTCTCTCTACACATTTATTCAGCTTATTCAGATTTATCCTTCAATAGCTAAATCTGCTTGCCAAGTTCAGTTTGCCTCACAAAAGGCCAAAGCAGGTGTTCAGTGGCTACAGAGTGCTGTGTTTGAATTAAAAATATTTTTTGATAAGCCTCTTTAAGTAAATCCTCTTATACTTTTACCAAAATGGAGAATATGTTGCATTTTGCATATTCCCTCAATAAAAGAATTTAACAAAGTAATTAATGGGGACAACATATGGACAATCAGTGGACAAACATATCCAGCAATGATAAAATTTAAAATGGGCATGTTATTAAAACTAAGTGTCATTATTACCTAGACTGAACTGAATATTAATTTTGATACTTTATTGATAAGATTTCTTTTATGAGTGAGAAAATGTGCTACTTTTTCCCTGCAACAATGTAATGAGGTGCTAAGTGTGTAATATAAGCATGGGTGGCTAATAGAAAATGTTAGCAACTTTCACTGAGCGCTAAAGTAATTTAGGTAATGTGCTAATTGTGAATTGTGAATTTAGTCCTAATTGTGTAGCAAGCATAAGTGTTTAATTATAAATGTTAAAATAAGGCAGCTGAGAATACATATAGACTATTGAAATAAAGTTCTCTCTTTTTTTTTTTAGCATTCTTAGCTACGATCAAATTCATTGTAATTATTAAATTAAGACCCTATTATTAACTAACCTGAGATAGTTTTATTTTTATAGCTGAACCAAAACGAGTTCTAATTTATAATTTATAAATCTGCTACCTTGTTAGCTGCTAGCAGAATAAAGTACAAAAGTTCTGTCATGTACAAATGAACAGAGCTAATTAAATGGTATAGTTTGGAAGTAATAATAAGTTTTATAGTTTATAGTTTATAGTTTTCATCCACCGTTTTGTAAAAGGAAACACATTCTGGGTACATTGTCCTTCCGAAGTAGGCAGCAATTTTTCCAGCTTTTCTGCTGGTCAGGTCCCAAGAGTCGGACACACGTCATAAAGATAAACGTGTTTATAACACACAGAGCTTCCAGCCTTCAAATCTGTCTCTTGTTCATCCAGCCATCTGTGTGTGGTGTGTGTGACCGACACTATGAAATGAGTGTGCTTACAGGAACCAGTGGGATGCCAAGTATTCAGTGGGAAAAAATTTTAAACGTCTTAAATGTTTTCATCCTAATTTGTGTCTGCATTGTAATGCTGCTCTCACTGGATGCGTCAGACATTTTGAAAACTGGCATTGAGTGACGCCAATTACAGCAGCGTCCACCAATTTATGATATAGCTTTTAGATAAAGGATTTAAGTGTTAGCAGGTTCATTGTTAACTATGTTTGTTAATTGACTTATAATTAAATGATATCAATAAATAAAAATTAAGTGTTATACAGTAGAGTGCAAAAGTCTTAGGCACCCTGCATTTGTTTAGTGCAAACATTGTTATAGATTTTTACTTTATGGCTTCTACATTATTGATTCAGTACAAAAACCTTTTAGACTCCAAACATTAGTTTTCCAGCACAGAATGAAACGTTACAGAAAAATGTTTGTGTGTCAGTAAAGAAAGCAGCAGATTCCATAAGAGACACTTTTCAGATAAAAACAGAATGAAGGCTGCTGGGTTTCGCTGCAGAAATAAGAAGACACTGCTTTATTTTTTTTTAAGCAGTGTCTTCACACCAAATATTGTCTTTGTTTCATTTATTACTGTTTACTGCGCTTTATAGATTTTGTTAGATTTAGAAACATTTCATTTCATTATTTTTGAAGGCATCTTTTCTCTACAGCATTTCTTTCCATGTGCCTAAGACTTTTGCACACGACTGTATGTTAGTATGTAGCAATGCTAATGGCATAATTTATTTCTCAATTTCTCAATATTTCTCAGTTGTAATGTGTTTCTGAGTTTAATTTTGTTATAAAAACAGGTTAATCAGCTAATCTCAGTTCCAGGTGGTGTGTGTGTGTGTATGTGTGTGTGTGTGTGTGTGTATGTGTGACTTTTGACTGGACTGCAATATCACTGTTCTCTTCTGATCTCCTAATACAACTTTATCTCCCAGTGTGTGTGTGTGTTTGTGTGTGTGTTTGTGTGGGTGGGTGTGTTTTAATGCATTTTTTGATGTCTTGAGGAATTGTGTCTGACGTTTAACCCCCATTCTTTCACTTCACTAACAAATATAATAAGATCAACCACAAAGAGTGTCGCTGCACATGTGTGAGTTTTAATGTAGACACTTCTTTGGTCGCACCAGGATCCTTGCGCCAGAGGGGGCAGGTTCCACCGCTGAGCTCGAGTGAAAAGAGCTAAATCAGTCAGAACCTGTTAGGAGTGTGTGTGTGTGTGTGTGAGTGTGTGTGAGTGTGTGTGTGTGTGTGTGTGACTGATGCACCCTTCAACCCCAGTGGAACACAATATAATGATCCACATCCGGGTTTAGGCATTATGTCTTCCTACACACACACACACACACACACAATCTTAATAAAATCTACATATTGGTTTGGTAAATTCAATAAGTAACCAAACGTCCTCTCTACTGATAGGAGTATGTGAGCCAAACAGACAGTTTTATTGCAAGAAGGTTATATTTATTGTCATCCTTGCCTTGTTAATATTAGGCTACAGAATGATTATTCATTAACTAGTTTTTCATGTTGATGACCTCTGAAAAATCTGTCGCCTTTGAAATTTTGAAAATTTTATCTCAGTGCTCATGTCTAAGTACGCTCTGCTGAGTTGTTATCAGCTCGTGTCGTTGTTCTGATTTACTCGTGAAATGATGCAGATGGATTGCATGCTACTACTGCTGTGTACAGTCCTAATCTCTTCTTCATCACTGTTTCAATGTTTGCATCTGTGTAATGCTTGCATGTGGTACTCTCATGATGAACTTGTATAGATAGATAGATAGATAGATAGATAGATAGATAGATAGATAGAAAGTGCAGTTGTATTAATGTAGGGATCTAAATCTCATTCTCATGATGTAATTTAAGTTGTGGCCTTTATACAGCACACACACTTATACTAAATATATTCAAGATGCCTTTCGCGCACACACACACCCACACACACACACCGAGCCAGTGAAAAGGCAGCGTCTCCCTGCTGTTATGCTAATACGTGCAAACGCTTCAGTGAGAATCAGATATGAATTAAATGAGGCCTTGGGCCTTTTTAAAGAGAGTGGAGTGTGAGATTAAGGCCCCATTTGTGTGTGTGTGTGTGTGTGTGTGTGTGTTATATTAATCCAATGACATGCAAACTGACACAAGTAGCCACGCTCACTTACAATCCGATTGCACACCCAGAAGCATGTCAATAGTTAAAAAAAAAAAATTCACAAGTCTACTATTTGCATATTTAGAATTTAATCATAGTTTTTTAAAGCACTGACTGATGCGTGAAACCTGCTGTTGCAGTTAACTTCTTACCTGCTGCATTCTGCTTAGGTGGGATGTGTCTCCTCAGTAAGATGATGTCATCTGTCACGTACAGACAAACAATTCAGAGAAATAAAAACCCGAAAAAAAATCTAAACACACAATTAAATGCTAGAGTTTTGAAATAAGAACAATTGTATTCAGTGGTGCAAAGAGTACAAAACACACTGACTTGAGTTTTTACTCAAGTGCTACTTTTACTCAAGTAAAAGAAAATCTACTTTTTAATTTCAAATTTAATTTACTTTTAAAAATAAAAAAAAGCAGTAATCAAGAAAATGACTTACATAAGAGTAAATAAGTCGTTTGGTGAAAAACTAGAGTAATTACTTTACAAATGGCTTTTTATATGTCTCGTCATTGTTAGCTATCTAGCAAGGATGCCGCTTACACATTATCCTGAGCATCACCTGTAGGCTGGAGCAGCACTGAGATACATTTAACCCAACAGGAAATCGCTACTGAATATGCAACGTGTTATCTTAAATTTAAAACTGAGGTTTCATACTGAAAAATATCACACTCAGCTAGCGATCAGCCAGCTACTGGTTTAGTTGTACATGTTTCTGCAGGTCGGATGTTGAAGCTGTGAAATGCTGATATCTCTACAGGGTTTTAGG
Source organism: Pangasius sanitwongsei (assembly GCA_037576675.1). Taxonomy (NCBI): domain Eukaryota; kingdom Metazoa; phylum Chordata; class Actinopteri; order Siluriformes; family Pangasiidae; genus Pangasius; species Pangasius sanitwongsei. Next base: position 24,441,682 of record CM075013.1, on the reverse strand, counting down.
TTTCATGATTTGCAGATTAACATCACACTGCTGATAATTGCACCTGTCGAAACAGCTTGGTCAGCCATTTGGAAAAGGAAGTTGTACAATACATACCTTCTGGGTATGTTGTGTTCCTGAGGTTACGATGTGATGTGCCTCATGTAAAAGCACCTAATGACCTTGACTTGACCTGATAAATTAATACAGGGAATCGCACCTTAGGATGGCCGAGGGGATTCAGACATGGGGAGTTGGATGAGGCAAAGTCAAATGGTACATTAAACACGTTATTAAACACATTATTAGGAGTACGAGTGCCTCAGTTAGGGAACAAGAGCATTTTATTTAAATTATTTCCATCAAGGAAACCTTGAATACAACTTCATTTTTTTTTCTGTGTGGTTATTTTTAATCCTACTGTTTGATATATTCTAATTTATATAGTAAGTTTTTTTTAACATATTCTAATTTATATGTTAAAGTTAGATTAGATTTATGTAATGTAATATTTATTAAGGCCTGTTATAAAGCGTTACCGTTAATTCCTGCCTGTGTGTCAGTGTGTGTTAGACTGCATTCATATATGCCATACATACAAAAGATCTGCCTAAAGAGACAGAAATGCATTTAGAATAAAATATTAAATGCGTATTTGGAGGATTAGGACTGCACCTGTTATGCGCGCTGCCAAATTTTCCTTTAATAGCCTTGATGCTTAACTTTTCAATGTTTTTTTTTTTTTTCTTTTTTATTCTTTGAAACTCTTTTCTTTCTGACACACACTCGCAGTGGTGTGGGTCAGTGAGAGAAAAAAAAAAAAACACACTCCCTAATCCCTGCAGTGAGGAATATCAGAGAACAGGTGCAGTGAGACAACACACACTCAACGCTTTGTGCGAAGAGAAGAAAGCCCAAGCGATGTTAAACGCCGAGTTAATATGGATTTAATGCCTGTCAGGGCGCTTCGGTGTGTGAGCAGTGCTCCAAATCCTCTCCGGGTGTTCACCAGGGTACTTTCAGGCCACACGAAAAGCCTAAATATAATTATGGTTATGCAATATATTTAATATACAGAAATATATTTAAGATACTTATACATTTGAAATGACAGCTGTATGAGGGTAAGCTTAATATAGAAAGATATGGATGTGAGTGAGAAAAGAAGAACCATTAACATTTCTATAGATATAGAACTCTTGTGGTGTGTGGTGGTGTGTGTCGAGAACAATATTCCACTAAATGTAGTCTTAAGCTCGCTTCTTTAGATTTGCACTGGAGCATCAAGGCGGATCTAAATCATCACACACTCACCTAAAAACACAATTTTTCTTATTTTGGTTATTATTATAAAGCCGTATGTACATTAACAAATTTCATAAAATAGCAGAATACATCTTTATTCTTTTATGTTCATCTTTATCATTTGTACAAACCAAACCTCTTCACGGGGTCTAAGACCTCTTCATGGTGTAAAGAGCGGTTCTAAAAACGTGAGACCCCCAGGGGTCCATGAAGCAGAGCCTGGGTCTGATGCGTCAGTGTAGCAGCACCAAATGTGGCGAGGTGTGCTGAACTATAAGAGCTCAACAGCAAATGACTTTGTTAACGGCGGGTTGTGATTTCCACCACTGTAACAAAACTTAAAAACAGAAAATAAATCGCAGACCCCTGGCTATGCTTCATGGACCCCTGGGGGTCTCACGTTTTTAGAACCGCTCTTTACACCATGCTGAAACACAGGCTTTAATTGCATATGTTTACTACATTTGCCTCACATTAATTTCAGAATCAAAGAACAAATACTTTTGTTCATAATTTTACTAGTCTCCAAAACCGACACTGTATCTTATACACATGCCAGCACATCAACTATAACACACACTAACACACTTGCCTTATGCCAGTAAAGGCATAAGGCTATAATTATTTACCGAACAGTAGTGTATTTGGGTTCAGCCACTGCTTTAGTGAATTCACACATTTTAACCTTGTGTGTGTTTAAGTTCAATGTTAATATCAGGGCAAATTGTTTTAGGTTTAAAGAGCTTCATATGAGTTTAAAGTCTGAATAAAGGCCATGGTCAGAGTGGGACAGCTTGCACTGCGGTTTATTCTCTAACACAGCAGCTGAGGGTGACACTTCACGCTCCAACAGGATGAGACACACACACACACACAATCACTTCTGCTCCCTATGTTGCTGAAATGAATAAAGACTTTTTTTTTTTCATATCTAACACATCTGTTATAAAGCGATTCAGTTACAGATCCATTTAGGAGCTTAAAGCCGTAACAGAGTGCGGATCGGATTTGAGCAAATGGAAGCATAAGTGATTTTTAAATGGGGATTTAATCTGTCTTTTATTCTGGGAGAGGAAAAAAAAAACAGATGAGTTATAGAGAAATAAACAGGCTTATATGGCTTATAGTTATAAATATATATATATATATATATATATATATATATATATATATATATATATATATATATATCGAGAGATATATATGTATATATTGGGGGTTTGAGCTGAGGTATTTTTTGTGAATGGGTGTTGTGGTC
>CM075013.1:24383593-24431672 GCA_037576675.1 Pangasius sanitwongsei | reverse complement strand
CATCATTGTGCAAGGAGACTCCTGTCTGACCTCCTCTGACAACTGGTCCATCACCATAGCAAACAGGAAGGGGCTCAATCTCTATCTCTATCCCTATCCCTATCCCTAGCAGACCAGTCCCTTTTTCAGCCTTCTTTCATTTTTAACAAAAATACAGTGTGCCTGTGCATTAAAGGGCATATACCCCAAAAAAATTTCATTTTCCCCTAACCTAACCCTATCCGTACCCTGTCCTAACCCTAACCCCAAACAATACCTAACCCTAACACTAGCCATAACCTTATATTAACACTAACCCCAAGCCTAACCCAGCCCTGCCCTAACCATAACCTTAGCCTTTTCCTTTACCTCTACACCTAACCATAATCTTTCCTTTATTTTTATACCTAGCCATAAACTCTCTTTTACTTTTATACTTAACTGTTAATTTCCCCCTTTGGTATATTTAACCATAACCTTTCCGTTATGATTAAACACTAATCATAACCTTTCCCTTATTTTTATGCCAGGCCTTAAGCTTAGTTATAATTGCATTAAAAAAAAAAAAAAAAAGAAAAAAAGCAGTCGTAATTTTAGATTCGGTTTCTGTTGTTTCCTCTTTTTTTTGGGTTGGGGGTACTATATTGTATAGGAGCAAAGTGCAGTGTGATTTTAGGTTCTCCACCTTGGGCCTGAGGAAGGGGTGAGTCTCCTTTCTTCTCCCCCTCCTTTTTAAGGAGAGGAGAGTTCTAACCGGTGAGCCTGTGCATTAAAAGATAATACTCTTCCTGTTTTAAGATCAATATTTGAATAGTCCTAAACTAACCCTAACTAACCCTAGCCCCAACCCTATCCCTAGTTCCAAAGGACCCAACACAAACCAATCCAGAAGCCCCTAACCTGAATTTGCACCACTTGTCTAGAATGAGATAAAGTTCTATTGTGCAATTTCATTTCCTTTCAGTGTAATGGTTAAAAAATATTCTAGTAAAATATTCTACCTGTAGATGTACATTCCATGTAAAACAGATTGTACTTCTTGATAATGTTTAAATGCTTTCTTCATGTGATGTGTTTCAGTAGACTTAGTACAAGGCATTTTATGAAAATGTATGTGGTTATGAATCATTTATAGAAATGATTTATTTATAGAAATGTTAATCCTCAAATCTTCACTTAAAAACAGTTTTTTTAATGTTGCTATTTAACAGATATAAGCCGATGTTCCACTGATATACTTGCCTTTCTAGATGCTGCACAGTTGCAGGGCAGTGTGTACACTGAAATATTTAGCATCCATAGAGTTATTATTACACCTAGTGTTCAAAAATGGGAACTACAGCAAGTGTTAATAGAATGACACTGTCCCATACTTGGGGGAGGAGCAGTGGAGAGAACAGTTTATGGTGTCGTGATATTTGTCTAGTTTAAACTACTCTGTGGTTGGAACAAACACAGTTGAACAAATGTATGTCTAAAACCACTCAGCTGCTAGACCAGAAATAGGCAAACTAAGACCTAGGCCCATGGGTCTGTCTGGTCTAGCAGCTCGTTTTGAGTATTATCATCTGGCAAGACAGTTTTTGTGAACCAATTTTTTGGTGTTTATTCTGCTATTTTACATATGTCCTATAGATGGAGCTGCGACACTAGGCCTGCTCTTTTCACTGCATTGAAGTCTCCAAACTTGCAAAAAAAAAATACTCATACTCATAACTGATCAGCATCTGACTTCTGTGCTGAGGATTTCAACATCAAAAATGACACCAGACTTTTCAGCTCTTGCAAAAATAAGTGACCAGCTTCATTGTTCACTTTAACCTGAGAGATGACTGAGAATGGTAGAGGCATGTTTGACTCCCTTGTGTTTAATTACATCTTTAACAGTTCACTGTCAGTCTTTTACAAGTCTAATTTCATGTATATAATTTAATGTCTTTGTGTTGTTATTATGATTCATAAATGTTGCAGTATCATTATTTCTGCTATTTTTTTTTTAATTTACAATACTGATGTCGCTCTTATTATTTCTGATATAATACTGCTGTTATTATTCAGGACCGTACTATTATACCATTTTTACTTTTTGTAAAAAAAAAAAAAAAAATTCAATCTATTGTTTGTCTATGGTACCTATGTAATTCAGTACAAACACATTTTCACATCATATGTGTGGCCCCTAGCTTATTTAATCAATGCGTCCAAAAAGTTTCCCCACCACTGGTTTACATATACACTAGTGCATAATAGTTTATATGTTGTGTATATAGTCTGAAATAATCTAGAGTGGTTCATGGTTCCAGGGTCACAGTTTGAAGTCTGGTTCTCAGCTCAGCATCTGTCTTGAGTGTGTACACCAGCTTCCTGTCACCTTCCAAAATTATGCCAGTGGAATGGCTACTGTACATTGCCTCTAGGTGTGAAAGAAAGAGAGAGAGATCTGGGGACTTTGGAGGCCAAGTCAGCACCTTGAACTCTTTGTCATGTTCCTCAAACCATTCCTGAACAAATTTTGTAGTGTGGCAGGGTGCATTACATCCACATGATGTAAAAGAAACCATGATTTATCAGACCAGGCCACCTTCTTCCATTGCTGTGATCCACTGTGTGTTCTGACACCTTTCTATCAGAGCCAGCATTAACTTTTTCAGCAATTTGTGCTACAGTAGCTCTTCTGTGGGATCGGACCAGACGGGCCTTCACTCCCCACACGCATCAGTGAGCCTTGGGCGTCCATGACCCTGTCGCCTTTTCACCGGTTGTCCTTCCTTGGACCACTTTTGGTAGGTACTAACCACTGCATACCAGGAATTTCAAGTTCAAGAACTTCAACTACAAGACCTGCCGTTTTGGAGATGCTTTGACCCAGTCATCTAGCCATCACAATTTGGCCGTTGTCAAAGTCACTCTGATCCTTAAGCTTGCCAATTTTTCCTGCTTCCAGCACATCAATAACTGACTGTTCACTTGCTGCCTAATATATGCCACCATTGTAAATGTTATTTGCTTCACCTGTCAGTGGTATTAATGTGATAGGTAATTAGTGTATACTATATTTTAGTAAAATGTAGTACATGTACAGTATATATTTATAATGAATCATAAACAGTTCTTTACTAAGACAACTACTAAGAGTATGGATGAAAAATGTCACAAAGAACCAAACTGTGTCTGCCATGCAGAACTGCACAATAGAGCAAAAATGTTGCTATAGGTAAATCTAGCTACATATCAGCTCATGTAATAAATCATTGGCTTAACCAACAGGGCTAACACACACATGCTAATAATTCAACTTCAAATCAATTCAGTTCAATTCAACTGTATTTATGTAGCGCTGTTAACACTGGACATTGCACAGAAAAATGGATATGGATTGAGCTTCTTGTGTTGTCTTCTCTTCACATACACCTGTTTACCATTTCATTAGCATAACAGTGTAAACTATACATTAGTGATAAGTATCAACCCACTACTATATACTTAATCTATTACTTAAGGCTGAACAAAAATACTAAAATAGAATTTATGTGATCTAATAAATTAGTATACTTAATGTAAATAGTTTATTTAATCCTCTGTCTATCACTGTTATTTCGAAGGTTATGAAAAAAAAATTGTACACAAAATATGTTATAAACATGTAAGTAAAATTTTATTCATCCAAATGCAGGATTTAAAAAAAATGAATGTTGTGTATTTAAATCATGTACACAGGAAATAAACATTCAACAATGAGAATAAAGTTAAAACGTCCCGAGTCTGTGCTTGAATCAACTTACATCCAACTTTATAAAATGTAGGCACATCATAATCTGAGAGTTATTCACAAGGTATATACACACTGTACAATCCATATTTATATAAATACACACACACACACTGACGCACATGCACACACTTGGCAGTGCTGATACCATATTTGGCTTCCATTTCAAATCTGAACGATGTTGCATAGGATCAAGATGCTGAATGACATTATTAACAAAAAACTGCACAAAATCAGCAACACAAAACCACAATTAATTCCTGATATCAAGTGTTGACTGAGTTAAAAGTTAACATTTGTTTCTTCTGTCATTTCATTTACTAGCTCTTCCTAAAAGTCTATAAAAGCAGCGGAAGAGTCATCTGATATGGTGTTATTTAGCATTAAGGTCCCGTATCTTACATTGTATTTTGTATTTGATCTTTTCCCTGAAGTCCACTTATAATATTTGCGTAGTTTTATGTACAAAAAGTCATAATTCATTTTTACACGACCATTTCCCTTCCTTTCTTTACCTCTCAGAACAAAATGAAGAGATAATGGGAGATAAATAATGACATCTGCTAGTAGAAAGCTGTTGATTTTAAAAATAGGTGAATGTTTGCTGTTACTGACAAGACTAGCTATAGAGTTAGCAAACAGCAAGGCGAAATCTAGATAGAAAGCTAGTGTTAGCTCATTGTGTACAGTGCATACTTTGCTAGATAAAGCTGCCTCAGTCAGCATTCATACTGGATAGTCATGAATAAACAAGATATTAAAATGAAATTCTACTTATTCTACTTCTGTTGGGTCTATCTGGACTTGCATCATCCTTCAGCAGTAATGTTAGGACATATCTTGCCCTCATTCAGAACACAGATGCTCATGTAGACACTTGTGCAGCTTATTTGTTTGCTGATGGCAAGGTACAAGGTTTACCTGCATACTGCAACCTCTTTCACTCAAATACTGCTACAGAATTCAGTGGACTGGGCGGGGCTAACCTGCTGTAGAGTGAATGGGCGGGGCTAACCTGCTGTAGAGTGAATGGGCGGGGCTAACCTGCTGTAGAGTGAATGGGCGAGTTCCTTTAAATGAGTTTTGAAGAAACAAGAAATCTAAAATGGGCTTAACAAACTATATTAAGCTCTTTTATTTTAGAAAACCAGAGAACATTTGGGATTCCAAGATAAGGGCTCTTTAAGTCATTCCCCTTCACAGTGGTGTAGCATGGGAATTAAGGCTAAAGTAAAGTTCTGGACAGTCAATGAGGTATAAACACTCACATATACGCATGCTTTTTGTGCAGCTCCTTCAAAGCACCCAACAAAGTCTGCCAAATTTTCTTTCCTCATCCTCAAAATTTCTTTCTTTATCTGCGTTTAATAAGCAATATGATGACTGTGAGCATTATTAAAGTGATAAAGCCACTCTGAGCTGCTCAGGTGTGCAGCATGAAGCCCTTTTGCTCGAGAGAAAGTGAAAAGTTCAGGATAAGAACACAGCATCTCTCAGGTTCTCATTGCAAAACGCAGTAAGGCACTGGGTTCTTCAGCACCAAAACGAGGGGAAGAAAATGTAGAGAATGAAGGTGTTCAACGGTGAATGAGTGCAAGGCAGGCCTGCTAGACACATCTCACTTTTCAAAAAAGGAAAAACTCCATGCTGGTGAGGTACCATTACTGATCATGCAAACAAACTTTTACAGAACAGGAAATTAAAGTACACAAATTCATGTCACCTCCTCCTCCAGAAAGTCTCCCAGAATGCATCAGTCCTTTGTCTTTAAGTTATAAAATGATGGCCAGCATCAGAATAAACTTTTGTGAGCCACCGTCATGTGTGTCCAGACATTCACAGTAGCGAAGAGCACAAAATCATTCATAGCACCATTTTGTCAACAGAACGCAGTATGAGAGAAGAGATAGAGAAGTTTAGAGTTTTGATGCTTCTCAAAAAAACTTCAGGTCAGGGATACACAAAACTAGGATATGAAGATATTTAGCAAAGCTTTAAGACTTATTATTATTATTAGACATTATAGGTGGACTATAGTGAGGTAAGGATTCTGAAAAATCTCTGTCTGATGACATGTGCTATTCTTTAATACATCCATCACAGCAGGTGGTTTGCAGATGAATTATAAGTAGTGCAGTTTCTGTCTTCCTCTTCTTCTTCCTCCTCCTCTTCTTCTTCTTCTTAAGCTCATGAAGCCTGTTCACTTTTTGCCTCCATGAGCTACATTATGGGTATTGGATTATTTTATTTTATTTTAAATTTTCATCTAATTTTGTAACTTGACACACAGCAAGTTGAATTGTGAGTAGTGCAGTTATTTTTAATTTTCTTTCCTTTTTTTTAATTTTCTTAATTATTAACTTTCTTTCCTTTAAATAAAGTTCCGGCATAGGATACAAATAAAAGCAGCAGCTCGATCAGTGCTGCCTGGGCAGAGGAAACATTCACAGGAAGTTTGTAAGTAAAAGTATAAAATGAAGCATCAGAGTGTTGACTCCAGTGATGAATCAAGGATGTCGTCATGGTGACCATTACTGTTGGAGTCACTGTCGTAACTCTGAGTGCTGGAGCAGTTCGCTGCCTCCTTCAGACGCATCAGCATGTTCATCTGAGAGGGGGAGAGAAATACACAGTGTTTATACCTGTCTGTCTGCATGTGTGTGTCTGTGTCAACGTGTGTGTGTGTGTGTGTGTGTGTGTCTTTCTTACCAGTGGATCAGCATCACTGTCACTCTGGGTGTTCTGTTTGATAGCGCCCTCTTTAGAGGAGGAGCCTCCATCCAAACCCACATCCTCTGGGCGGAGTTTTAGCAGAGCAGGCCACTCAGGATGCTGGGAGCTTGATCGCCATGGAAAAGTGTCCAACACCCAACGAGCAGGGTCATCCCATGCAGCTCTGCGTCCATATAGCTGGAGGGGGAAGAGACGCAAACACACTCAGTTTACTCATCCTGTTAGAAACACTGCAACACTGGCCATGAGTGCAATTTGTTGGTTTTATGGTGCTGTGTTATGATGCTACAACTAGAGATAGTGAGCCTGTGTGTGTGTGTGTGTGAAAGAGACAGAGACAGAGACAGAGAGAGTGATCAAGTGGTAGATTTGTTCACAGTGACTCAGAGCATCTTCTCATGCTGCAGTGAAATGAGTTCCTGTTTGAGCATATTCCAGTACTTCTCCTCAGAAAAACATGGAAAATCCGGTCCTTTCAAGTAGAGATTAATGCAAAAGAAAAGCTGTTCACTGCTGACTGTGTGGACCGCCACACTGTTGAGACATCAGGTGTGTTTATGTCACAGAACTTGGGCGCAGTGGATTTTGTTTTTTCATTAATATATGACTCTCTGATGGGTTGACTCATAGTGACACCTGCAGAATTACCTGCAAACCCTCTCTGACAGCTTCCAGCATGTATGGAATGATGCTGTAATTCCACAGATCTGTAAACCAAATGCGTGATCCGTCCACGTCCATCGGACACGAGAGGAACAGACGTGGTCCTGCAGCAAACACATACACACACGCGCACACACACACACACACACACATATACACACATACAAATATTTATAACTGTTCTGTTAAGCAGAATTTTGTCTACAGATTACACTGAAGTCTTTCTCACCGATAGTGACGTCTGAGGAGCTGTGAGCCTCCAGGAAGCAGTTGAGATGATGCCAAACACGAGGAATCCACTCAATGATCTTCACCAGCTCTGGATTACGTGTTCGGTTGCTGATTTCTGTTTCAATAAGCTTCCTCCTCAGAAAACGGCCCAGAAAGCCCTTCACTGGCTCTGTGTGATTCGCACACAAAACCCACCTGCGGCACATCGTAGTAGTTTAGCATTAGAGTTTTGTTGTGACTCTCAGCAGAAGGAGCCAGTTATCTAACACTGTGTTCACATTGCACCTTGTGTGCCAGTGGGAGTTCCTATCTTTAGTTTCTTGCTGACTGCCATGGTGTCACTTTTATCAGCACACAAATGACACAAACTGTACAACTGTACAACTGTGTACAAAAGCCATTTGTCTACTAATGTCAGAAGGACCCTAAAACATTTTGCTCTTCACAATAGAATGTTGAAAACACTGGAGCTGTTCTGGTTTTGGCTGAGTTAAACCCAAGGACTAACGCTGTCTGGATCAGGAACTGCAAGCAACAAATATGTGAAACTAAAAACATGGACATAATAAAACTTTCTGTTTCAGGGTCAGAAGAAAAACACCATGATAGAACTTTCATGAGGGATCTCTATCTCATTGGTAGTAGCTAAACTGCTTTGCTTAACTTTATCATGTCTTGTCTCTCCTGCTTCACATTGACAGAAATGACCAGCTCTCATTAAAAATGACTTTGCTGTCATTGCAAACCCATGATACTGTACTAACAGAGCAGGCCAGGGCCACAAGAATGACCAAGAACACAAAAATGACCAAGAAATTAAATGCAATTTAATTAACAATTTAAATAAACAAAATACATAAAATATTTAATGAAAATTTAAAGATATGGAATATGCACATATTTAATTTATAATATTAACAAAATAAAACTTATTTAATATGATCTGGGCATTAAACTGTGACAATGCCACCTAATGGTCATTCACATTTATGGCATTTAGCAGATGCTTTTATCCAGACAGACTCACAGAAGTGCTTTGGGGTCTCTTATCAAAAACACATCCTCACTCACGGACTAAGATCATGTTAATACAGCATGATCATTAAGATTAAGATTCAACTTTATTGTCATTGTGCAGTGTACAAGTACACTCTGAAATGCCAGTGAAATGCAGTTTTTCGCGTATCCTAGCGCCCCTTGAGCAGCAGCTTGACAGTTTTGGGGCTTGAACCCCCGACCTTCTGAGCACTAACCCAGCACCTTAACCATTCAGCCATCATGATCATAATACAGATGCAACATGAGATCAATTGCACACAATGTGTTAGTGATACTGGCACACGATACTTGCTATGTGATCTCTTTATCCACAACATTTTTACGTTCTGGGAGCTGATGTAAAGTATAACAAATATATCCTCACAATATATCCTCACATCCCAATATACAATATATATTAGATATGTATAATCACACTGGTTTGTTACCTGAAGTTATGATGAAGCTGTAAATTCGGAGATGAAGATGTCGTCTGGCTCATTGTGCCGATGATGTACGGGCTGGAGAACGGACACAAAAGCTAATTAACAATTAAATATTCAAAACAAATAAACAGAAACTATTCTTTAGTACTGAAATAAACTTCTCATTAAACCAGACCTTTTATTTATTCATTTTTTTCATCTTTATGTTATATTTCTTCCTGTGATTGTTTCCTCTCTCTCTTACCTGTTTAACTCTGCACTGGAGTTCAGGAATGTTAGGGATATAACCAAATATGAATACATTATTCAGATTGAACAGATTGTGTGTTGTAAACAAATATAAATACAGATATAAATAGTAGGTGCAGAATTCAGGTCTTTTTTTAAGAATGCCAGCAAGAAACATTCACAGGGCATCTCGAGACAAGAGATGGGAGTTTTCTATTTTCATACTACAAACTTGCTAAAGGTGTGATTATGAAGCTCAGAGGTAAAAGGCAAAGGCAAAATTCATTAACAAATAGGAGGCGCACGATTCTTTATTTCTATCCTCAGAGGTTTGCTCCAGTAACCTGACCTAAATATTTAAATTATTTTTATTTATAGTGTTGAATAACAAATAACCAGAATAATTTTATTTGCAGAAAGTTCTTCAGATGGAAAAATACGGGAGTGTAGTCTGAGTTCTGTTTCGATCTTGTCACGCAACTTGTCTCCCTTCCTGTTTAATTAAATGCGTGAAAAAACCCAATATATAACAAGTTTTTAGGTCATTTATGCGATAACGTTCAGAGAGGCTTAGCTCATTGTATGATAAAAGGGTCCTTACGTACATTCGTACATCCACTTACATTATGGTGAAACGTATCAGGTCAGAGCACCCTGGCACAGAGTACATTCACAAATAATAAGAATCAGCATAAAGAGAATGAAACAGATTTTAAGCATAAGAGAAAGAAAGGAAAATCAAATAATTCCACAATAGAGCCGCTGCTCCTCAGCTCCCGCAGACCACATGCTTTGCATTGAGCATATCTCTGCTGGGGTCTCCAAAAAATAATGATTGAATTGTTTTTAAAAAATTGCACATGAGAAATGGTATCTCACAGTTGGAAACACCTGGGGATCACCAAGGAGGAGCTGGTTTTTCAGCCTGCTGTCAGTGCAACCCCCACCAGGAAAAGTGGAAGAATGAATGAATGAATAAAAATAAATACAAAAATAAATACATAAATAAATGAAATGTTAAGATTATGCTTTATAAAGATATGGCAACATGTTTGTGGACTAAATTTTCTGCTATTATCACAAATGAGTAACAGATGATTATTTAATAGAATATTACAATTATATATTAAATCTACTACATGCTTCATTATCAATGTGTGTGTGTGTGTGCGTGTCTGTCTGTCTTACCAGTGCTGGCGCGTTTGGGTAAGCAGGCCATTGAATATCTCCCCTAGTGAGCTGATGTGATGCAAGTTGTCCAGTATGATAACTGAAGGAGCTTCACGTTGATCCACACTGCACTGTTCCACAACAGCCAACAAATACTGTCGCAGCTCCTACACAGAGCGTGAGAGACAGGGAGAGAGAGGGACACAGACAGAGAGACAGGGGGAGAGAGGGATATAGACAGACAAACAGGGATATAGAGTGGGAGAGAGGGATATAGAGAGAGAGACAGGGGAGAGATATAAACAGAGAGACAGGGGAGACAGAGGGATATAGACAGAGAAACAGAAGAAGAATATGAAAGTCAAACTGAAGTTGACAGAAGTTCGCAGTGCAGTTATACAGATTGACAAACTGACCTTTCATCAAACAGAGATCTTATGTGGCCTGTTCAGTTGTGTGTGGCCTAACCTTGCTAGACTTGTGGTCAACGTTGAAGGTGGCGATGGCAGTGTGGGTGTCAGTGCGTCCCTCCAGCAGTGTCAGGTGTTCTGCGAGACGCTGGGCCAGGTATGTTTTCCCCGTGCCGCTTGGACCTGCAGGACAGTTAGCCAGAACAGTCACAGTTACACTGGGTGCATAACACACACTCGTTGAATAAAGACTGTCATGGTCAACCCCAGGACTATAAAATAGCCTTTCATCACATTTAGTGCTGTTTGTCTTTCCTCTGTATAACTGAATACTATAATGATCAAAAAGTACACTATGGAAGGATGGGTTCCATTTTGAGTCCTGTTCCTTTCCTCATGTTGTCTTTGGGGAGGTAAACAATGGTTGTTTGCTGTGTTATGTGGCCATATTTAAGGTTGCCTAAAAGATGCCAGCAATGTAATAATAAACTATACATGCGAGTAACAGCTCGCTCACTTTCACTGGAACTCTCCCTAACTAGCACTTCCATGTAACCTAAAGAGACTTACTTGGCTCAAATTTGATCAAATTTTGGAAATAAAAATTGCTCAGTTATTATATAAAATAATATAATGAGAAGCTTTATTTGTGAATGTCCTGCAGCACACAGACCTTGCAGAGCTGTTAACTGTTATACAATCAGCAGGCTGATACATGACTGGATAGAGATTGTACTTAATAATAATAATCACAAATGTACTGTATATTAGAGTATAGTACAGTATAATATAATATAGTATAGAATAGTATAGTTCAATAATAATAATATGCAACACACCAGACAGAATGAGACGGCGATGTTCGTGCAGCAGTGACACGTAGCGCTGCAACACAGGCTTCGGGATTAACATCTCAAACACAAGTGAGTCAGTTGACTGGGAGCTCACACCTGTATAGACACACACACAGTTGCCTTAGACAAGTTTTTGAAATATCAGTAGAACATACATCTCCTAAGAGTTTGTTTTTAGGTTTGTTTTTAGGTGTGTGTGTGTGTGTGTAGGAATATGTATGTTTTTGTGTACCTTTAAGTGAGATGTTTATTGTGTTGTTTTCCCCCACTAAGTATCCGCAGGGAAGCAGTTCTGGCGTTTCTGCTCTACTGGGCCTGATCACGTCCCCAATACGATACGCCTCCACGCTGTCAGAGCTCAGTCCCAGCTGACTGACTGGATCTACATGCCTGATGTATTCCTACACACAAAAAAAAAACACAAATAAATGACTAAACGACTGATCTGCACTCACTTTTCAGTGTTGGCTATGTAAGAATTTTTTAAAAGGAACATTGCATGACTGTCATTAAACAAAAAACACTTCATAATAAAATCAATCTAAAGATCTTCAGTAATCATATTATTAATTCTACAAATAAAGTCTAGCATAGGGTTGGAATAATGTTATTGTGATGTTGGTGTCTGTGAAGCAGAGCCAGAGTGTTTGTGATTTTTTTTTATTTTGTTACAGTGGTGGAAATACAAGACATCATTATCAAAATGTATATATTTATTGTTGAATTCTTGTAGTTAATTGACTATTTGAGCAGACATTTGAACTGAATGTGTTTAATCCAAACCCCAATAACTCAAAAACAAGCCTATAAATAATGTCAACATGGGCCTAATGTGATTTGTCAGTGGAAAGTTCAGGAATAAAAAAGCTCTATGGATCAGGAAATAAACAGAAAATTACTATACACTTTGAGCCTAATATTTGAATAGTTGGATTAAGTGAATGAAATAAATCTGTACTGAGGGGGTCTGTGAAGTTTATTTTACAGTAAAATTGGTCCCTGGCACCAAAAAAGTTTGAGAAACGCTGCTGTAGGCTAGAATCTACTGAATTTTTAGAGTAACTCTGTAAAAGGCACTTGAGTGTCGACAACATGCAGTCATCCAGCATACAGTCTACCAGCTCATTTTGAGAGGTTTAAGATATATCTCTGGTCAACTGTGCTTGACACAGCAGGTGTGTCTCCCATGCCACCAACGCAAACACAGAAGAGCTAATATTATTAATCAGGTTTCAGCAAAATTTCCAGCCCAGCTTCATCTCAAAATCCATACGAAAGACCTGAATTCAGGTGATATTAACTGTTCTGTCCGCTGCTTCTGCTATTGGTGCCTACTGCAGTTCCCATTTTTGGCCACTATAATGCAATAATAACTTTATGGAGCTAAATAAAGTCATGGAGTAAATAAAGTCAGTGTGCACACTGCCCCATGATTATTCATCTACAAAGGTGAGCAAATCTGTGTAACATCAGCTTATATCTGTCAGATTTTTTCAATTGTTGGTCGCTCAAAGAGGTGCATGTATGGAGTTGGGAATGAGGACTTTATGAAGATTAACATTTTTTAATAGAATGGCTGATGTAAGTGGTGGGGCTCTGCACCTCCGGCCCCTATGGACGAGCCGTCAGTGGTGAGGGCAGTGCTACAGCTGCGAGTAATGGGCCATATTCAGAGTTGACTTACATGCACATTAAGAGTTGATAATCTGAACACAGCTTAAAATCTAGAAAGGCTCTAAACAAGAAACATCTGGCAACCTCAGAGCCATGAACTGCAGGCTGGTAATTTTAATAATATGAAAGATCTAACCCAAAATTAAGCACCTGTGTAAGCCTGAATATGTAAATACTGATGCAACTTTTTAACTTAATTTACCAACCCAGTGTTAGTATGAGGTTAACACAATATGAAAGATAAGAATGATCATGCAATGTAAGCTTTACTTTAAATAGGCGTTTCACTACTCCATCCAAAACGTCCCATTTGGTTTTCCCACTAACTCCAATACAGCCGATCAGGAAGTCCCGTGGTCTGCAATCCTAAAACACACAAAATGTCATCATACTTATTACTGACACAGTGGCTCTGTCTCAAATTGGCCACTATGCACTGTACTCTTATATTCTACACTGTATACTTTACTATTTAGTACTTTTTACCTTAACTTTGTGCACTAAAAGGAATTCCATACAGACCCATACAGATCACTGCATGGTACATGTCACTGAGTGTTTATACTTTGGCAATATTGTACAGTTGTTTGTTATACAGAAACAGTGTTATATTGTACAGAAATATTGTACAGTTTCCTGATATGGCCAGTCTTCTAGTTCCTAAGTGTGTTCTAGCATCCTGGTTCTCATAGTTCAGGGTTATAACGACTGAAAGTGCAGATCTGGAAGCTATGCAAGCGTCACTGTTCACATAGTGGCCTGCACAGCTTTCATACATCTGAAGGATTAAAAGTTCTGTCCATTAGTGAGCAAGTCAGAGCCTAATAATACCTCATCAGTACCAGAATACTGTCCTGACCACTTCTTCTGACTTTGCATAACAAGGTAATTAGTGAAGAAGAACTGAAGGTAAGGCTATAATAATGTGTATTTTGAGAACACAGGCTATTTAACCAATCATGCCACAGCAACAGAGTTGACTGTGTTCATTTTTGATAATAAATTTATGGGCGAACCTCTTTCCTGGGAGTATCCTCCTCCTGTAAACTGACTATGATCTTTACATGTTGGCCATCTTTACGGAAACTGCCATCTCCTCCAGAATCATCCAGCAGTATATCTGCAGTGGGCGAGGAATTTTTTTTTAATATAACACATACACTCACATCAAAAATGCAATATTACAACATGCTGCCTTCCCACTTTTGTCTGGAAACATCATTTGACTTTTGTTTTTTTAATAGCAGATGAAGTAGAAACAGTGCTTGGTCATGGATTTTACCAAAGCTTGTGGACTCATGGGGGTTTTGTTGTGAGAGTTCAGTTGACGGAGTTGTGACGGAACATGGGGTGATTAACGTTCGGCCACCGTTTGCCTGATTCTCCATCTTTAAACGGTCATTTTCCGCTTTCAGCTTCTCAATCTCAGCCTATACAAACACATACATACACAAGCCATTTGTTATCTTCTAGTATTTGTTTGACTAAATTTTATATTACAAATTTCTCAGTGTTGCCTGCAGTATGGGTAATACACACAAAGTGAGTGACAATAACACTATACTGGTGTATACTCAACTCAAACATGAAACATTAACATTTTTTGTTAGAATGGATTTTGTTTGTTCTAGTGTTTGAGATGGAGTCTTAAAAAATGGCTGATGTTCTACTACGAACGCTAATGACTGATAAATTCTAGCATTTGGGACAAATCCAGAGTAGAAATCATGTGGTTTTTGGTTTTTTATTTATTTATTTTTTTACCTGCATCCGATTCATGGCCTCTCGTAATTGGTCAAGTTGGTGGGCGGAGCTAAGTGCCTCTAACCGGATGTCCGTCAACTTCATTTCCTTCTCTCTCAACTCATTCCGTAGCTGCATTACAGTTTCCGCCTCTCCATCTAATCCCTCTGGCAACCTGTGGATTAATGATAAACAATGAAACATTAACAGCTATAGCATTGTATGGGCACAAAAATGATTAATCATTAGTGCAATCTGCTGGAGAAAAAAAAAGTACCGACACACATGCATGCACACACATATACATAAACACACAGACATACAGTGAGTTGGAGTTCCTGAGCATGGGTGTGGAGCTGCTGGATCCATTATGAGGGAGTTTAGGAGATGAAGGGAGTGAGTCGTTCATTTCCTCGATGTCTGAATGGGACGAGGCAGATTTAGGTGACTTCTTTTTGGTGAATGCCTGTTTAAAGGAGCTACGCAACTGAAAAACAGAGACAAGAGACAAGAAAGAGTGAGCTGGGAAGTGTTGGAAATGATAAACGATAAAGCATTATGTAGAGTGCAGCAGGGGGAAAACAAGAGTGGAGAAAAAGACAAAATAAAGAAACACAAGGAAGGACAGTGCAGAAAGAGAGCAAAACTACAGTTTCATTTATTACTGAAGCAACATGCACTTTAATATGGTCGTGTTTGGCTTGGTTTTCGTAGAATTTGTTATACAATAAATAAAGTACAAATAATAAAATATGACTGGTGGAATGTTGAGCTGTTCCTTTAAGAGTACTCAATAGCATAAGAAGACGTCCCAAGATGCAAATAAATAAAAAGGTTCATCTCCAGAGCCGCACTGTCACTACTTGGTTCGACTGATTACTGTCCGCTTCTACATCAGCGCTCATTAATTGTTCTACTGGCTAAGTGTAACAGTGTAACTTCAGTGTAACAGACAGCACGTGTGCACTGCAGACAATCTGACAGCTGGCATTTATACCGTGTACTAGCTGAACCCAGCTGAAACCAACAGCTTGATCAACGCATGGCATTCATTGCACGAGGAAAGCAATTAAATCAGATTTAGGCAGACGGACCGTTTTTACAGCCACGTTTGTTAACTGGCTTTAAGTTTTCCTTTTTTTTAACTAATATAGTTTTTGCAGAACACATAGGCAAGTTAATAAAAATTTTCTATATCGGTTTGGGGAAATATGTTCTCTTCAAATACAGGTGTCAAATTATGATATAGGCAAAAAAAAAAAAGCCTCAGAATTTAGTAGTGGGAGGTTCACTAGCCCTGTGCTCAGGACAGCCAGATTAAATGTGCTGGGCTATTAGACTGCTGATATAATGTTTTTCCTCCAGTCCAATAAAAAGAAAGAAAACAATACTAGTCAGATGAATTAATCAGGGATTATTAATGCAGGGATTTGAAAATTTTTTGAAATTATATAACTCTAGTGCAACAAGCAGTCACACACATACACAAGTTGTTTGCCTTCACTGTACGTTTAGAGGCAAAAAATCTGAGAATCTGAGCTGCGTGTGTGACTTGACTTTGTAGCTTCAGTTAAAGTGAGACGTCACACTGCATACCGGGGAGCGTCCCAAACATACCAAGTTGCAAATTTAGTTATAAAATTGAAATATTATCAATATTGGAAATATTTTGGAGTCATGTGAACCTGCTTATATTCGTTTAATAACGATTCACTTAATAACAATAATTTTTCACTGGCACTTTGTTTATTTCACTTGTCCTCCAAATTGCTACCTGATTGGTCAACAGTTTTTAAAAAATGCTGAACTTTTTAAAATAAATTTGGAAGTATGTCGCTGTGGCCATAAAACACCTTGCAAGCGCTTTACATTGGATTACACATAAAACTTGCCAACTGTGAAAGACAAAAAAATGGGGAAAGCATCAGCAGAGACAGATAGCAGAGAGCAAGGGTGCTGAAGCTAACAGGGTAATGGTTAACATACCGCAAAATCATGTTAGCTAAGCTTATTAATGCTAACACACTTCCTCTTACCTCAGACACCTGCCAAATGAAGCGAAGAGGAAATAGAAAGACAGAAAGCAGACTTAGCTGGGGTGTGTGTGTGTGTGTGTGTGTGTGTGTGTTTGCGCGCATGCAGTTTCACACACCCAGTTTTTCTTTTTCTTTTTGCCACTGTTGTCTGTATTCTCCATGCTGGAGTGGCTGGTGATGCTGGACACACTGTCTGATGAGTGCTGTCTGCGCATACACATCTCTGCCTGAACTGAGACTGAGCCTACAGAACCTTTACACACACACACACACACACAAAATACAAACACATTAACAAACACTAGCATAACTGTTTCCACAGTGGATATTCTTCACACGTTCACATCACATGCACTAAATCTGTCTAACTTAACAGTTTATAACAACAAGTAACTCATATCGGTCTTTAATGTGACCGCACCTGTCCCTGAAATAGGCCCTGCGTGACACATGTAATTTATGCTAAAATCCTATCTTATTCATCCTTGCATAAATATAACCTCACATTATTCTTGCTAACTTGTACTAAGATCTAGCTAATTCACAAGTATATGCAGGTAATATTGAAATGTATGATTATGGGAACATGGCTGTGTGATGATATTACAGACTTTTAAGCTCTGCCTCACCTGTGCGTTCAGGTTTACAGGTGAGCTCTGGAGTGTTAATAACACCATTAATGGCAGCTTGAGCCACAGCATTCTGCTTCTTTAGCAACTCAATGGTCTTTCTCAACTCATTCAGCTCAGAGTCCTACACACACAAACACACACACACAAGCAAGGGTTATACAGCTACAACACTGAACATTGTATGAAAACTGAAAAGCCCTGAAACAAAACAGGACATAAAACAACTTTATTAAACTTCTGAGCAAACTTTCTGGAAGCTTTCTCTCTTCTTTCTCATGTGACTGAGAAAGCAAGCTAACTAAATTTCAAAACCACAATGTCTTTCCCAAATCAGGAAACTCTTAATTACAGTTGACAACAATAGCCATCAAATATTTTACTTCAGTTTTACTGAATTTACTGATTTACTTCAGTTTTTGGGTTTGTTACATTCCAGAAAAATCAGAAAAGTTCACTATCATATTCTTCTATAAAACAAAGGGACACACTTACAGTGCTGCTGAGAGAGTGAAATGGAATCCTGTAGACGGTATGATTTTATGGGAAGATTTTTTTTAGGAACGATGGAAAACAACCAACAAAGGTACAGGGTAATATCTTTAAAATGAATTAAATGGTTATTTTGTGGAGAACCAGCAGAAATATGCAGCTCTCAGCATAGTGCCCGGTCTACATGAGCTATGAAAAAATAAATTAGTGCGCCTGCTATTCGTATCATGGCTTTTTCTTTTTCAAAAAACATGTTTTTATTTAAATTTAGCTTTAAGTAAGTGTGTGTGCATTTACCTTCTGCTCTGCTGTCATAGTGAGGCTCTTTAGTCTGATGGTCATGTTGGCCAGACTTTGCTCAAATGCTGCTACCAGGTGGGCCTGAAAAATCGTACACACACACACACACACACACTAGAACCATGCACATTATGCAGTACACTCCTCAAAAAACAGATAAGGTTTGGATTACTGGATTTGGTTCCCTACAAGTGATGGTGTTTGTGTTATGTAGTGAGTATAGTGTGAGGTTTGGGACACATCCATAAAAGAATAATCATGGTGAGGCATTTCCCTCCTCTGTTATCACTTTTTCTTGATCCACCACGACTGATAAGCTCTCAGAGAAGCCAAATGCTGTGATATTACATCATGTGACTGGGAGCCACAGTCTCTGTGATAAATAATTCATAGACAAAGCAATGACATCTCACAGGCCTTCACTGAGGAACAGGGAGTCTCAAGGTTATCTGTCCCTTTTCCATCGCTGTCCCTGTCTCTCCATTATGGAATTTGTAAACAGGAACTTTAACAGAGAGCATGGGTGGCTAATCTGAGTACGTGGAACAGTGTTAGCAAGTGTGCTTATTAACAGAGAGCATAAGGTGCATGAGGTGCAAACACACAAGGCTATTTCCAAGCATGGAGCAGTGACTCGAGCATGCAGAGAGGGACAGACACAGAGGCCACGCCTCCTTCACAGAGACTAATAGGCACAGAGGCCACTCCTCCTTGTTAGCTTTTCTTTGAGGAGTGGGAGATTACACCCTCTTTATTGTATTATTATTATTATTATTATTATTATGTGTATTGCTTTATTAGAAACAACACAGTCTGAGAGATGGTGAGTCACAGCACTGGATAAATCAGCTCACATCATCAATTTGACAATAACATGCAACATGCTCACTCACGCAACGAAGAACCGGTTACATACACCCATTCTGCTGCTCAGCAGCACAACTAAAGCAGGATTAGCTCTGTGTGTGTGTGTGTGTGTGCGCGCACTCACGTTAGCACTCAGCTGTGTTGTCAGTGCCGACACTTTCTCCTGCGAGGCGTCCAGCTCTCTGCGCAACTTGCGAATCTGAAAATATTATTATTGTTGTTGTTGTTCTTGTTGTTAAGAAAAATACACATAAATGTGGATCAAAAAAGAGAGAGAAATAGAGAGACTGACAGAAATAGACAAATAGAGACATATAAAGATAAAGGAGAAAAGATAAGAATGGAATGAATAAAGAAGGCAACAAATTGAAAAAGGTTAAAGAGAGCTGAAGCACGAGTGAATATAGGTGGGGCGCCATAAAACGTTCATTTGCACAGGTGTGTTAAAGAGAATAGGAATAGAATAAAAGAAGAGTTGCAGGTGTGTGTCTGTGTGTGTGTGTGTGTGTATGTTTTTGTGCAAACAACACAAGTTAAGATCAGAGAAGAACGTACACTACACAACTCCTACTGAGTAACGTGTAAACACACAGTGGTGCTGTGGGTAACTCCCACTCTCTCTCTCTCTCTCTCTCTCTCTCTTCACAATTATACTGTTTCTATGGTTATACCTCAAAGGGTGTTCTTTCAGTACTTTACAATCACAATATTAATCTCTCTCATTGTCTTTAGCAGTGCAGGTCTAGTCTAAACTGATATTTATGATTGTTGTCATGGTTGCAGTCTGTATTGCAAGTTGCAGTGATTTTGAACTGTGATTGACCAACACCCCACCCCCTTTTTTCCTCCCTATTTGATCATCTGCCAATTCACACCCAAAAGCCAGCTCTCCCTCTATACAACAGCTACCAACCAGGGAGGTGAAGGCTCAGACATGCTTCCTCTGAGAAATGAGAGGTCAGCCAGCACATCTTATCGAACTGCTGTTTATGCTGCGTGACAAGGCACACACGTGGAGGACGGCACTATCCACCCTCTTCCACATACACAAAACAAGCGCCCATGATTGGACAGAATGGACAGGTGAGAGTGTAAAGCTATCCCTCCCAAGCAGAGAACATGGCCACAACTGCTCTCTTTGGCTCTCAGGCACAGAATCGGGAAGGAAGTGTGCCATCACTGAGAGGAAGTCATAATCTCTCCTCAGTAATGCGAATGATTTTCTGATGCACTTGGAAGCCAATATGAAACACAAAGGTTATCATGCGGAGTGCTGTTCTGAGATCAGTCATGTCTGTGTGTGTTCTGTGCTCTCTAATTGTGTCCCAGAGACAGAATTGATTCCACGTCAGTGTTTCAGAGCCACATCACTGGATTCAGATAAACGGTTACTGAAAATGAGCATGAAAAAGGACCTGTGTGAAACCACCCTCAGGCATGTCTTTACAACAGGCCATTCAGAACATGCATGCACACACACACACACGGAGAGAGAGAGAGAGAGAGAGAGAGAGAGAGCAAGTATGTACAAGTATAAGTGTATAAGTGATATGCACACAAGTAGGGGAAATCCCTCTCAAAGAGACAGTGAGAGAGGAGAAGATATGTTTGTGTGTGTGTGTGTGTGCTCACCTCTGACTGCGACTTCTCTTCATTCTGGAAAAGAACAAATAACAAAATGATTCACAAGATTTAACATACATGCTTTTTTTTTCCCCAGTAAGTGTTCCACAGGGATGTTGTGTCTGGAATGATGGAGATGACCAATGGCATTCTAATCTAATCACTCACTTACACACACACACACACACATAATATAAAACAGTATAACAATCAGTAATAACAGTATAACTATAATTAATTAAGGCTATGCAGTACACCTAATACTAAACCCTAAACACTTACACAGTGTTTGAATTTTAAAAAAAAGCTGCGCTTCTTATGTATATACACGTTTATCCCTGGGGACAGTGAAAGGTCCCCACAATGTGTAAATTGTCATGTATTCCAGTCATCATTAAGACATAAGAGTGTGTGCCCAGTCCAACCACACACACACACACACACACACACAAACACAATAATATGTCAACTGTAAAACAAATTTGACTTTAGTAATAATTCATCCAGCATCTCTAAATAAACTCTGATTCAACAAGAGTAATTATAAAAGTTCATTTATTAATTTATGAAGTCTACAGTCCTTCTGCCACTTTTGCTCAATAGCTCTGCTAAAACAATAAAATCTACACTCTGAAGCCTACACACCCTGAGTAAGTCCATTACTGTACTAGTGTGTTCATGCAAACACACAAAGTGTGTTATGACAACAAGCTGATAGATTATTGGTGTCCACCTACACTTGTCTGTGTTTTTGTTTTTCTGCTTGCATGATAGCACATGCTGGTTTTCACTACACTCACACACACACACACACACACACACACTACAGCAGCACCCATCCAAACATTATCGCCAAGAAAAATAGCCTGAGGTATGAAACACACACTCCATTACGCATGAGAAACAACACGCACAGGGACTCACCAGACAGACAGGCAGACATATGGGTAGATAAAGAGACACTAAGATGTACACACACACACTGACTTGTTAATGATCAGGTGTGTGTCAATATTACATTATTCATACAGTAATAATCACTGTAATCACAATTTTATCACAGTTTATTATACTGTCTTAGTATTCTGTATGCCCTGGATTTAAGTTTTTCAAACAGGAATTCTGCTAATGCCTCAGAGAAGGACACATGTCACACACACACACACACACACACACGCACACACACACGCACACAAAACTTCAGATTTGCCTAAAATAAAGAACCTAATGAGATAGCTGTCCTTTTAATTCAAGTAATGACATAAATATATGCATAGAAATACAATAAACAAAATACAAACAAATACACATAACCACAAAGTGCATTTAAACAAATAACTGTGTGTGTGTGTGTGTGTGTGTGTGTATGTGTGTGAGATCCTACCGTATTATGCCATGCACTCACATCACCACAGATAGTCAGAGTAGCCATCATTTTTACACTTAATTTTTTTTTATTCCTCAGTATTCTGAGTAATTCTCTCTCCGGCTAATACTCTGTTTGTCTGTCTGTCTCTCGTTCTCTTCTCTCTCTCTCTCTCTCTCCCTCTCTCTCTTCCACAGATTAAGAACTTCACTCTGTCAGCACTCTCCCTTTGTCAGTGAGACACACCTTTAGCTCTGCCCCCAATGGCGAGTGCATCGGTGTGGCTGATGCATGGATTGAAAATTCTTACACTCATTCTTTATCTTCAATGTTATGCACCTACTTTTTCTAAGTTTTCTCTCTCTCTCTCTCCTTGTCTTTCGTTCCTGTTCTCTTCTCTATCTGTCCTACTCTCTTCCTAGTGTGACACCTTCACAGGTGGCTAATAGACTTTGTTTTTTCTCTAATCCTTAAAAACAGAAATTGAAAAAACTCACCGTGGAGTAGATGGAAGATGTACTCGAGACCAGAGAAAGAGACGAACCATGTACTGGAGGGAAAAAAAGGGAAACCCAAATATCAAATACTTTCACTTTAACTTTAACTTTAATATATATTAACTGATATATATATATAAATTTTAATATATATTATACAATTATATTGTATTTACCAGAACATAACAGTGTATCATAAGATGCGGAGTGTGTGCGAGCTGCGCTACTAAGATGTTTTTTCAGTATTTTAGTTCTCACCCCTTGGAATAGATTCCAAGGGGTGAGAACTAAAATACTGAAAAAACATACACATATTAGAGTATATTACAGTAATAGTACAGGAATCTTTCAGTAAAACATGTGGCATTCCCTAGAGGGAATGCCACATGTTTTACTGAAAGATTCCTGTACTATTACTGTAATATACTCTAATATGTGTATATTATGGTTATAATATAGGAAGTGAGTGCAGTGCATTCAGAATGCAGCTGGGTTTAAAAAGAGCAGCAAAAAAGCAGAGCAAAAAAAAGGTCAAAAAGTAACTTCTCAATAAAACCCTTAATAACACAAACAAGCTTCATTTATTTCATTTCATTAGCTAGCTGTTTATGCTGAACGCCAAGATCCCTACAGCAAGCAGAAGCACTCGCGCTTCCTACTAAAGTGATGACAAGCAGTCTCCTCCTCGAAAAAAGAGACTAATAATAATAATAATAATAATAATAATAATAATAATAATTAGCTTGCTGGTTCAGTCGGATACAAGGCAGATCTTAGTGGTAACAGTGCTGCTATGGTTACAGTGTTACATGTTGCGTGAGCTACTTTTTCCATATCAGCAGAAAAAGAAAAAAACGCTCAAGGCAGCACTTTTTCTCTACAATAACACGCCCGATGTGAACACTGGCTTACAAAGATAATGTTCAGCTTACTATGAGCTGAGAGAAACACGGGTGTGTGGCATTAAATTACACACCATGGCAAATCACAGACTCTCAGACCAACCACAGACTCCCTGACAATGCGACGCCCCCGCAGGACAACAAGAGGAAGTGATGTGATGACACATAGATGAGAGATCAGACAGGAGAGAAAGAGAAGGAGAACCACCCAGTGTGTTTGTGTGTGTGTGTGTGTGTATATCTGATACACTGATCCTGTTTTACAAAACCACTAAAACATAGTATTTGCCCAAAGGGTGTTTTATGAATGGCTGGATTATGTAACGCTGCACATTATTCAAGCACACAGCAGATGGAGAGGTGGAGAGAGGGATAAAGATACAGTGAAGGAAAGAAAAGACTTTCAATGACATGGCGGCTCCGTCTCTCCTGATTCAACCCGTAATAACTGAAAAATCATTACAGATAAATTATTAAACAGACTGTATTATCATTGTTTTATACTCATTTATGTGTTACATATTAAACAGTTACTGTCACTTTTCCTCCCTCAGTCACCACTGAACAGCACATTTGGCTGATCCCTCAGTCACTGATCCATTCTTTTCTGCTTTTTGATTATCGTTCAATCTCTCTCACTCTTAATGAGTCCTCCACCATGTATCATCCTCCCCTTTACTCATATCCAATTGGCTGTCACTTTTATCCAAGCCACTTACAGTTGAGAAGCTGAGCAGTAGAGAGTTACGTGTCTTATTCTTACGTGCCATAACTCCTGAGCCACCACCTCCCACATCCCTCCCTCCATTACTCCTTCCTGTTTCCTCACCTTCTTCAAACCCATCTCTGAAGGAGGCGGAGCGACTCATGATGCGGGTTTTCTCATCCAATGAGACACAGGAGTTTCTCAGGCGGCCCTCATTGCACATGTCCAGCACTGCGTCCTGATTGGTCAGACTGCTGTTGCGCAGACTCACAAGGTTTATCTGAGCTGCTGTGGTGGGACTGGCTGCAAACACACACACACACCCACTTGAATGCTCATAGGGACATTTGAAGTCCCTTACTCACACAGTTTAAAAAACAAAAAACATCTCTCTGGTTTGAGTATTGTGGTGTAATCAATTCTCTGAGCACGCCTGATTTATGTTGATGAACATAAAGAAGTCCAGTTTACCAAGCTGTCCGAAATTGAAACGCGTCCCAGATGGTGAGGTCACACTGGAGCCGGTAGAAAAAGGTGAGTTACTGGCCGACTCCTGCAATCCGCTGATAGAATGCGAGCGCAGCCAATCACGGGCCTCCTCTGGGCGGAGCTGTGGCGAGGGGGTGTACCTGCAGGAAAGTATCACAGGTTCTCCAACTGACAGGTAAAAATAAAAGTTTTTGGCATAATAGACTCTCATTACTGATGAATCTGTGTGTGTGTGTGTGTGATGCGAAAGCTGTTGTTAAGTCTGACTGAGCTGACAAGCAAAGATTTACTCAACATCAGCATGCTAACAGCTTGTTCCAGGATAAAGCTACACAGCAACAGGAGGGGACATCACAAAGCTGAACTTAAAAATAATGTGCTGGCACAGCTTGCCCACACACACACACACACACACACACACACACACACACACACACAGGTGCCTTAACTTCACAAGGAATGTGCACAAATACTAAAGAAGTGTGCCAGAGGTGACCAAACAGGAAAATAAAGCTAGCAATACTGTTTCTAAAGCAGCCTCGTCAACTTCTCTTAAAGGGACAGTGTGACTAAAAAAAAAATAAAAAATACCCCTTATCCAAATTCCCCCTTACATCAAATGTCAGCTAAGACCTGTTATGATTCTCTCTTAAAGATCAAGTCCACCCTAAAACATGAAAATTTATTACTGAATTATTTATTGATAAGTGCTGTTTTTTTTTTTTTAAATTCCTGTGAGAACGCTGATGTCATGGGGGACACTGTTATTGCTAGTGCAGTTACAATGACATTTTGTAGAACAAAAACCTTCAGCAATCTCAAACATTTGTCATAACAATCAGGGCTGACACATTCACTGCACTGCTGAAATGTAAATTAAACAGTGACAGCCAATTTTGTGATAAATACTTAATAGTGGAATGGAAGCTACACAATTGTACAATACATAGCACAGCATACCAGTAATTCACTCGCACACACACACACACACACACACACACACACACACACACACAAACTTTCTGTGATAGCAAATTAAATCAAGAAGCTGCTACATTAGTGGGGTTCAGGAAAGCATTTAGGCAAAGTAACCACTAGGGGGTGCCAATAGAAAAATCAACGCAAGGGCAAAAGACAAAAGCACAGAAACCACAGGTGTTAGTTAGCAGTGGTTAAGCACACAAACACCTTTACCTGTCCTGTTTCCGAGGCAAGGTGTTGCGGCTGAATTTTGGACTAGCAGAGGGGGAAGAGAAGGGACTAATAGAGGAATTAGGGATTAGAGGAGAGAAAAAGAGAATAAGGTTGGGAGGGTGGACATAAGAAGAATTATGTATACAATATTGGGAAACACTAGACCTTAAACTTCAGCCAACAACACTCCATCCAAATACTCCATTTAGATATCCTAACAAAACACTGACTCATTTTCCCAACCTGAATACCAATACAGACTAATATCAACACAGACTGATGTAAACCCAGGTGTCTGAATATTATAAACAAAATTTCCTTGTTCAAACACATTTTCAAAATGTGCTATATAACTTGACTATTCGAATACTCTTTTTGCCTTGATCATCCCATCTGGATATACATTCAAATATACATTTTAAACAAATCCATCCAAATACCCCAGTTAAACACCCTGTTCAAACATTTCGTTAATACACTGTTTAACTATACAATTAAATAAACCCATCCAAATGATCTCACTCAACTATTCCTTCCTAATACATGTATCCATTTATTCTACTGTAACAGTGCAATCCAAAAACACATGCCTCCCTCAACCAAATATCCAAAATCCCTGTCCTACTCTGCTCAGTTATGCTAATCAAATACCTCTGTCTAAACATCCCATTCAAATACCTATCAATTACCCTACCTATCTCGAATACCCCGTTAAATATCCATTATTTAAAAAAGAAAGCAAAGTTCTGACCAAACATCACATCTAAATTCTAAAATCCAGTACCCCTGTTCCAAAACTCAGATATAAATACCCTGTTTAAATAAACCAGCTGAATAAGGCAAGCAACACTTCAAACAAATGCATCCAAACGACCTCACAGAATTACCCCTGTCCAAATACTCCATTCGGATACCTACATATCCAAATACCTATATATCCTATTCAAGGACCTCTGATGCCTCCTCTCATCCAACTCACCTCTCCGTCTTGGCGCTTCCAGTGCGAGTGATTGGGTGGTGGCCGTTGTCACGCTGATGCCCACTGCTGACTGACATATCGATAGATTCAGTGCTGGTGTGCATGCTGCTGACAGAGGGGTGGCCCCATGTGCCCGTGCCCCCTGAGTAGCCCGAGCCAGGGCTGGACACCTGCTCACTGCCCCCTGCACCCCCACTACTGCCCGCTGAGGGGGAGTCCAGGGGCCCAGCAGAGGGCACAGGGTGGTGTCCCAGTGTGGCATGAGGGTTTGAAATGACCACAGAGTTCTTCAGGTTCTCTGTGGCAGTGGCCTGCTTAGCAGCTTTACCTCCAAAAAGTCTAAAGACAAATAGGATAAGAAGGCTGAAATAAAACAGGAAGTAAGAAAAGTACAAAATAAAGAGTTGAGAGTGTATTTTTCTGACCTTATGACAGGCATTAACGTTAAGCAAATGGAATAAATTAACTTTTTTGTAAATAGCAAGCTCTAGCTCGTTAGACAGTCAGCTAGCTAGTCAAATAAGGATTTTTGATATTCATTAACAGTTTCCATTCACCTACATCTTACCTTCAAACTGCTTAAAACCTGTTGTCTTATATACTAAATATGCCTGATCTTATTGCAAGCAAACTCATTTTTTTTATTGAAAGTAAAAATATCACAATCATAATGTTAGTTAGAAAAATAACAATTATTTTTAATAACAATATTTTCCGTAAATTGTCCATCCCAGACTGCACAAAACCAATATTTAAGATATTTATGCGCAAGTACTACTATGTCCACTGGGGGCAGCAGCTCACAAGACCACTTCAACGCATTTGTGCGTGTGCATGTTTTTATATCGCGATGAGGTCCAAATGTCCCCACATGGATAGGAATATCAGACAGTTTTAACCTTTGTGGGGACATCTGACTGGACCCATGAAGAAAACCCCTTTTTTTTTTTTTTTACTTGTGTGAGTGTGTGTGTACCTGCGCAGTGTGGGAGATGAAACCTCTGTATATTTACTTCCTTGTCTCGCTGTCTGTGGAATTGTCGAACTTGAGCCAACCAAGTTTGCTCTCAAGTTGTCCGTCTCCGAGACTCCGCCCTTTTCCTTGTCCGTCTGATTGGTTTTCGCATTGGGGATGGACTCTCGTGTCTTATTGGCCGAGACAGTAACATTGATGGCAGGGCCTCGGCTGCTCGATCCTGATTCAATGCTGCTGGTGGATGAGCGGTTGTGGGTGGAGCGTGAAGGTCGTGGCAGACTCCGATACTGCAGTGTCGACCTGACACTGGTTGCTAGGCTGCCATCCTCCTGAGTCACCATGGCACACTCTGGTGCTGACCCTTTCAGACCAGATCTGACTCCACCCACCATCAGTGCCATGGATTTGGGGATTTTCCCCAGTGTAGCTGAGCCACTGATGACCGTGACTCTGCTAGCTGACACCATGGCTGTGCTGGAGGTCGTTACTGTGGCAGTGGGACCAGATATGGACCCGGAGGTGGGTTTCTTAAAGCCGAAGGAAACACGGGAGGGGGCAGGGTCACAGCTCTGGATGTTGTTAGTGTGGGGAGAAATGCGGCCTTTCTCTGACACTTTAGCGTCATCCGTTTTAGCTACAAAAGGCAGACAGCACAAATAAAAGTCTTGTATATTTATTATAACAAGAAATGGTTATTGAGTTAAGTTAAATAAATATAATTTGTACTCACATTCTTCAGAAACAAGAGATACTAAAGAACAGAATTTCACCCACTGATTTAGTAACTCACTGTTAGGTAAATACAGCCAACTAGCTACTCACCTAATTAGTGATTAGTGTATGAGATTAGTACACTACATAAATCTGCACAGTCATAGAACACAAGGATACTAAAAACATAATGACTTCTAGTGCTATGCTACAGCTAATGCAGCTAACCATATTTCCTAAAACACACCTCTGATGTTTGTACACCACCCCTCGGCTGGCAGAGCATTATGAGAAATACACACAGACCCTCACACACCAACAATAACAAAGTATGTAAATTCAAACAGAAAATGACCACTATCTTGTTAGGACAGATTTTGTGTTTTCTAATTTTTGGACAGAGTCTAAAGAAGGCCAGTGTAGCAACATTGCTAAAGCAAACCCACCGGTCCCATGTGTTTTCATCATGCCTGGTCCTGAGGTAACTGTCGTGTTTTTCGTGTGTGGCGCAGTCACGCCAACCTGGGCACTCATGCCCCGCCTCCATGAACCAGTCTGAGAGATGGCACCACTCTTTTTCCCAGATCCTCCCTTATCCGACTCATCTGATACATCAGAAGGGTTTTGCCGCCATTTTGAGCCGGACTCCATTTTCACGCTACTGTCCGAACCGCCGTCTGATTTCTTGACTTCATCACAAGACCAGCTTGAGTTTCGCTCAGCGGCTGAATGTTTCTCAGCATCAGTCTGTGGCTATAAATGTATGAATAATATAACAAATATTTGTTTCATAACAAATATGAACAACCCTATACCATTTCAGAGAATATGGCAAACACTGAAAGATTATTTCACTAATATTGGTTTATAATTTTGCTACTTATCTTTCACCCATTTGATAATTTGATAAGACCGTACTCTGTGACTGTATTAATAATGCATTCAGACAATGTGAAAGATTTTGACTAATGCTTATACATGCTCTTGCATAACTGTAATGCCCCAACACGTTATGTACAGTTCAATCAAATTAATGAACAGGTGGCAATACCTGAAGAGTCAAGTAGTCAATAGCCTCAAGAGTGGTGGCTGTAATGTGAGCGCAGTCCATAGCACCAATCTCTCTTGGCAATTCTACTTAATATCATACCAACCTCTGATTAATACTGTAAATTCAGTATTGAGAAGTCCCTTCCATGTTGATATGGGAATTGTAGTTAAAGTAATAGATGCTCTTTAGCCAAATATTTCTGTGATTAGCACATTTGGGCAGAGGGCATGCAGTCAAATCTCCCACCGGTTCCTGTCCCCTATTCATTCACACATCTCTACCAGTTAATCACAGTGGAGGTGTGCGGGGAGATCTGACACTGTTTCAGGAAGCGACTTCCTGCCACACTTCGCCCTCATCTAATGGGGATGTGGAAAGCCTCCTCAGATGGGAGTACAACTCGGTTTATTACTTTAGGGTTTGTTATGAAGGGATCTCTGATTTCTGTTTGGTTTAGGTTGTGGGTTTCGGTGCAATGTGAATAATATCAGAATTAATCCAATGTTAAAGTGTCCATGAAACAAGCCTGTTTTAGACCTTGTGTAAATATCTTTTGAAGTCTATATTCCAGAATAATGTTAGAACAATTGTAATAGTCTTTTTTGTAGATATTCAATGGACTTCAACAGACTTCAACAGACTTCAATAGACAATAGACTCACTGCAGTTGTAGTTTTTATTTTTTCTTGACTTCTTATTCATCTTACCTGCACTACTGTCTAACAACAGCAGAAACTATTTTCAAAGGCTAAACTATGCTACTAAAATAACACTTCTGTTTTTAAGAAATATCACAAACCGATATTTCAAGAAACTTCTGCATACTTTAGCATACTGATCTTGATAAAGTTACAAGTGTGAGCAATTTAGCAGTGAGAAATCAGTTGAACAAGCACACTTTAATCTCTCAGCCTTCACATTTATCTGCTGTGCTACATGTATTTAGATTTAGCAGTGTATTGCTGCCAAGCCCTTTGTCACGCTGCCTCTCTGAATTCCTGTTCCAAATATGTCAAAACACAGCTCTCTTAATGACACTCAAAAGGCCACGGTGCTCAGCTATTCACTCCACTCACCTTTCACTCATTGACCACATCAATCAGAATTTTACATCAGATTAAAGGAGTTCTTTTCTTCTTTTTTTTAATCAATACACACCTTGTCTGACACTGCAATGATGTGTGTATACAGTATATAAACCTACTCATAAGACTTTACTGTATGTGTGTGTGTTCACCTGGGTGTTCAGGGCTTTGCATGCAGCAGACGTGTGTGTGTATGAGCTGATGGAGGAACTGGTGTTGATGTCATCAGTGTCGATCGTATCACTAATCCCACTGCTGACGGAACTGCTGTCATCCCAACTGATAGAGAGATAGAGAGAGAGCTATTAAATGTAATAAATATGGAAATCACACTAAAAACAACAAGGAGATACATGTTCAGTACTGTGCAGAAGACACATGTAAATAAATGCTGTAAAGAGGATGTCATCAAAAATAATGAAATGAAACATTTCTACATAAAAAAAACTTACTGTAAAGGGCAATAAACATCACTAAAACAAAGTCAATATCTGGGGGCATGACAACCTTTTGCCTTTAAAAATGCATCAGTTCCCTCAGGTACTCTTTGTGCAGCTTTATAAGAAAACTGATTGGTAAATTTTTCTAAACGTCTTGGAGAAGCTTCTACAATTCTTCTGTAATCCCTGACAGCTTTCATTATGTTTTTGTCTGAAAAGTGGTTTATTATGCAATATAATAAATCACCTAACAAAATTCACCTAAGACGGTGCACAGTACGTATGTATGTATGTAATGTAATGACAGATCTGAACTCCTCTATTTGCTCTAACGTCATGCAGACTAAATGTGATGTGTAACTGCTTTTGTCTAGATTTAAATACTATATATATATATATATATATATTTGGTTTTGTTCACACAGAACACACAGAACTTTCCCAAAATCATCCAAGACATATATAATAAAATGTGACTACTTATTACCCAGAATGGAAATAGAAATGACCGCTCACTTTGTCATGCCTCATGCCACTGAACAGCCACCACAGAATCAAACGCCTATTTTCCAACCCAGTATGGCTGCTCTAAACTCTTCCTTCCTAATCACTCTGGATAATAAAGCATGCCCATATTATCTAATATTTAAATTAAAAATGTAAACTCCTTCGGCCTATAGGTGAGAGATCATAGTGACACTAGCCAATTGTGAGCATCTTTGAGCTCATGTATGTGGAAGAGGGAGGATTGTGCTTTCCTCTGAGTGTGTTACACTGTGACACAGCATGAGAAACAGCTGCGATTAGCTGTCTTCACGTGTCTCAGAAGATGTACGTGATAGTCTTCAACCTCCCCGGTTGGTGGCTGTTGCATGATTAGTGAGAGCTGGCTGGTAGGTGGGAAGTGACAAATTGGGAGAAAATCAGGTAAAAAGATGTCAATTCCACCATTTCCAAAAATTTCCGTCATCACGCACTGTTTTAGATAAACATTCTGCCTGATGCTCAGCGTGCTTCTAATGATGTGTGTGTGCCAGAGGAAAATCACTGTATCACAATGAATGGGTTCATAAAGCCACAACACACACACACACACACACACACACAAACACACACACTTTGTCACACTCTCTCTCTCTCCACATCTCAACCATCACTTCTAACATATGACATCATTCATATATAAAAATCATGCAACAAATCACCTGTCCTTCTCTCTCTCTCTCTCTCTCTCTCACTCTCTCTCACACACACACACACACACAAGCTTAACCTTTGACACACATGGGTTTCATGTGGAAAGCAAGCAACAGAAAAAAAGAGGCGCTGAAAAAGACCAAACACACACACACACACACACACACACACAATCTAACAATAATCTCAAAGTACAGAGAGAAGTGTAGCTGAAGGAGTTTGGGAGATTTGGCAATATGGTTAGTTTTAAATAAACAGTCATTTGGAGTCTTAACACAAACACACACATGCACATTATACACACATTTATGAATGTCAGTTTAGTAATAACTGGTAGACGTTATACTAAACTGACCTAAACACACATACACACACACACACACACATTCTTGTCTACCTGTCCAGGGATCCTTGGTTGCCGTAGATACCGGGAACCTGAATCACAGTCAGTGAGTGAATGGAATGTCGATGCTTCATGGGTTTAGTGCTGAGCTCTATCTGTCTATCTGTCTATTTTTTATTCCATCCAGTATTCTCTTTCCTTCCTCTTTTTCTTTCTCTACCTTCCACTAATTTCTCATTCCCTCCTTCAGTCTCTTCCCTTTCCTCTTGTAGTCACTCCATTCATCCATTCACTGCTCCAAGTTTACCCCTCTCTCCCTCTCTCTCTCCCTCTCTCTCTCTCTCTTGCTCTTTCTATCCCTCTGTCATGTGTAATCTGATCCAACAGCAGAGTTAACCAGTGAAGTGCTGGCTACACACACACACACACACACACACAGACATATGCTGAATTTGACTAAAGGTCATAACTCGTAGTTTCTGTCATAAGACTAGTAAAAACTAAGGAAAACGCCCTGCACAACTCAGAATTTCTACTTGGGAACTTAGGATGTTCTCCTCAACTTTGAGTTCAGGGAATGACGTCAAATCAACATGGCCGCAAATGATGCAATCGCATCATTGAAAATGATGTAATTCCGAGCTCCGACTTCCCACTTTGCGAGGTAAGTTGAAAGAGGCATTACACACCAACACACCAATACACACACACACTCTTAGCCTGGCTGTGTGGAGTGTGTAATGTTAATTAGAGATCAGTGTATCTTTCTGGAACACAGAGCTGTTATTACTGCCTCACTGAACATACAGAGCTAAAACAGCACAACCACAGCACACTGCAGCTCTCCATCTGTCTCCCTGCAGTTCTGTCCATCTTTCCCTACCACTATCTCTCTGTGCCAATCTCTCCCTCTCTCCATCTATCTCTCTATTTCTGTCTTATACACACTTGCTCTAAATACATAGTTTGGCTCAGTGACACCATTTCTGCATTTTTCTTTATATAAAATAACAGAATAAGTTCATATTCACAAAATAAATATACTAATTAAACTAAACCTGTATTATTATCTAAAGTTTTAACTTCAAGCACACCTACTACCTGAGTATGATGCACAGATAAAGTGATACCGTACTCCTGAGGCACATTTCATTGTCTGCACGCTGTTTAAAACAAAACCTACAAATAATGTTAACTACTAAATTTAAAAACAGCTTTTTCTTTCCCACATTTGTATTTATATGTGTAGTGTGTGTTCTCTCATAATGTCTGGGGGAATGAAGTGTTTATTTCAGGACTGAGGTTTCGTGTCTAAATACAGCTGTACTCTATGGGAGGAGACCACTGACACACACACACACATACACACACACACAAAGCAGAGATTTTTCTCTTAGCATACAGACATAAAAGACTCTCCAATCAACTAACATCTGCTTCAGAAGGCCTGCCCTGCCTGACCTTTGACCCAGTCAGCCAAGAAGGTGCAGGTAATCTCTTTAATAGCTCATGTGCGTGCACACACACACACACACATACTGTCATGCTTTATTGTCCTAACTGCTCTCAGCCAATCAGAATTTTCTGAACTGGACCAAATTGGTGAAGAGTGATGACACCAGCAGAAGTGTGTTTCCACTGAGTTTCCAGAACTTTTCTGAAGGAGAACTCCACAGTTCCTGGATAAGAACCTGCCTTGATACCACATGGCCAAAACTGAGATGTAATCCCAGCACACGGTGAAATGTCAGTGACATGACAAACATGGAGGAGGCTGAAGTTTGAAGCTGGTTTATTTGCTGTGCTGCTTTTTTGGTAGAACTGCAATGACCTAGCATTGCCCCAGTGACAAAACAACTCACATAACATAACATCATAGAACAGAGGATAAAGCAACAGTTGCTCTGGCCCTGAGCTTTGCATCTGGAATGTGAGGAAACTACTCATATCAGCAAACATGCAAAACAAAAACAGTTCCAATCAAAGTTTCTGTCTGGCATCAAACAGAGCAAAATCAAATGTGATTGTGTGTGTGTGTATGTGTGTGTGTGTGAGAGAGAGAGAGAGAGAGAGAGAGAGAGAGAGAGAGAGAGAGAGAGAGAGAGACAGAGAGAATCTTATCCCACCCCTCAAGGGTGTTTATAGTGTGGAGGTCAACCACAACATCCTGTGGAGAGGAAAAATGAAATTAAATAGTAAGGACAAAGAGAAAGAGCAAGACTGGGAAAAGACTGTGCTCGAGCACTCAACCATCAGAGAGAATCACAGCGTCAGGCTTAGACAGACCAGGTAGCCCCAGGAAGTGTGGGAGTGGGTGTGTATTTGTGTAAGTAACAGGTGGATGGATTTTAAAAATCTTAAAAATAAGACACTTATTCATGTTCTTCCTACATACTTTGAACCAGCTTTCAGAACTTTATCTGACCATTCTGTTTGTTCAGTTTCTCAAATGATTTCTCTTCACCATGTTTTATTCAAATACACACAACGCTGCTGTGGCCTCTTGACTGACTATTGTCTTGACTAAGTACACCCCTCTCCAATCATAACACACCACACTGCTCTCAACCAATCATAACACACCATACTGCACTCAACCAATCATAACACACCATACTGCACTCAACCAATCAGAACACACTTTACTGCTCCCAAACAATCATAACACACCATACTGCTCTCAACCAATCATAACACACCACACTGTTCTCAACCAATCATAACACACCATACTGCTCTCAACCAATCATAACACACCACACTGTTCTCAACCAATCATAACACACCATACTGCTCTCAACCAATCATAACACACCACACTGTTCTCAACCAATCATAACACACCACACTGCTCTCAACCAATCATAACACACCACACTGCTCTCAACCAATCATAACACTCTGTACTGGACTCAGCCAATACAGCCATGTGCAGTGGACAGTGATAAAGTATGAAGATGATGAAAGTACCTGTCTGCATCTCCTTGACCTGTCGATACATGTTTCTGCAAAGTTTCTCGCATCAACGCCAGTCCATCTGGGAAACGGTTCATACGACGAGTGTATAAACTCAAACCACCATCAGTCAAGTAGCTGAGGGACAGACAAGGAAAGTGACAGAGAGAAAGAGAGACAGAACAATAAGTTGCTACAAATGTGGCTTAAAATTAAGAGAGATGTTGTGAACATTCCAGAAGAAATTTTCCTATGTGCAGCTTACACACTTTTTGTTCCTCGATTGGCAACTCTCTCTCTGTGCATTTACTGTTAAACCAACAACACTGTACACACAGCCCAGTAAACTACTTAATCTGAGGCGATCATACAGATGGGTCCACAAAATGCACAGCATTGTTCCAGATTTTCCTTTAAAGAAAAAGTGTCTGGCATTCCACACTTTATTTTTTTCTTATGGATATCATCCAGACGTGCACTGCATATCACTGGGTGAAAGATATTTTGAAGACAATACTCACCATTGCAATATGAAAGTATGAGATTTGAGACTCACCCGCTGCTGAGCTCATCAGCATGTGTGTTCTTGGCCAGCACGTCTCCGTCGCTCACATAGCCACTGACGTCAAGCTCGAGCTCCTCTCCACCCCGCTCTCCCAGCTCAAGCCCACAGATGGCGCTGCTGCGTGCTGCTAGCTGCCTACGCAGAGGGGCAGAGTAAAGGTAGCGCGTGTGACCGAGGGCAGCCCCACCCATGCCTCCATGTGCCGGATATCCATTCCCCGGTGAGGGGGCATCGCCTGCCTGCAGCCGTGGGCTGGACGGGCCGATCCGATTGGTCCACGAGAGTGGCGCAGCACGAGATGACCGAAAACCACGAGTGTTCATTTCTGTAGTGATTCCACTATCAAATGTTTCCAGAGCACTGATGAAGACATAAGACCACAGTTAGTTTAGATAAAGGATTTAATATAGATTTATAGTAAAAAGGATGTATAGTAAGAGTACTGAGAGGAAATTTAATATAGATGGAGAATATAGTACGAAAGTAAGTATAGCAAGGATGTAGTATAGTATTCATTCAACATAGTAACACAGAATAGATAGTTGCTGTTGGATATATTAAATATAGTATAAAAGATGTACAATAAGCAGGGATGGACAATGTTTGAGTATTGTTTTTCTACTCTGTTTACTTGAGAATGACTGAAATTGAATACTTGTAGTCTTAATTATATTTCAAAGAAAAATAACTCGTTATATTTTATTTACAACTTCCAAAGTACTTGTTACAAATGTACACTTTCGTTAAAGTACTTTTTCTACCCCTGACAGTACGTACACTCATGGGCAAAAAATATGGGCCACGCCCAAAATGGCAAATATGAAGCTTTTAATGGTCTTAACAACAAATCATTGGTCAGAAAATGACCAAGAATTAAACAAATGCACTCCTGAGAGCTCCTGTGCCTCCATTTACTCGTTTACGTTTGCTGCAGTGAACTGTTTGGGGGAAAAGCTAGAAACAAGGAAATTCACTTCTATAGTCTTCTTATACGCAAAGGTAAAATCATGATAATGATTAAAATGTTTGATGTAAAATTCAAACTAACGCATGTCTGGGTGTACAAAATATTCCAAAAAAATATGTTCTGCGATGTTTTTTTCTCTTAAAAGTTTAATCTGCCACACCTGATGCAGCCCTTCAAGGGCTACAAGGCTTAAACATTTAAAGAAATCAAAGGGAAAAGCTCTCACATACTAACTTCCTTTATCTATTTGTTTAATTCTTGCTAATTTCCTGACCAATGATTTGTTGCTGTTGCCATTTTGGGCTTGGACCATTATGCCCAGAAGTATACAATACTAGTGGTGTAAAGCAATGCCATGATCTGTATTTGTATCTGTATCTGTTTCGTGCTCAATATATTCACATCTGTTTTCCTATTCAGATTTAAACTGGAAGTGGAGTGGTCTATACCTGAAGATGTATATTTTTTTAATGTATGCATTGGAAACACTGGAAACCACTGAAAAAACAGGGCTGCTGGAAAAAGAAGTCAAATTCACAAATTAACACTCGAGCTAGAATGTGATCCTTTAAGCAGAATTTCATTATAATGCCTGTATAATTTTCAAGGAAGATTTTCCTTGGATGACTGGATGACCCTGTCACAACGATATTGATATGGTGATAAACTTCATCACTATCTGAGAATATTGTTGGTATTGTCCATGCTTTTATAACAATAACCAAGTACAATAACAAG
The DNA here is from genome assembly GCA_037576675.1 of Pangasius sanitwongsei. Lineage (NCBI taxonomy): Eukaryota > Metazoa > Chordata > Actinopteri > Siluriformes > Pangasiidae > Pangasius > Pangasius sanitwongsei. The sequence goes on along the minus strand of CM075013.1, from coordinate 24,393,626 downwards.
TGTTTTATAGACTTTTCAATACACTGACACTTTAGCAAACCTACCACATAATGTATCATTTATTATGAAAATTATTTAGCCATATTGTCCAAAAGTCTTTAACATTTTGATAAAAACCATGTGCATACCTTCATTCCTAATGTCTACCTATGTAATGGCAGAATGTGACCACAAGTGGTCGCAATAATGAGCTTTAGAACAACTGGAAGGAAACCCTGTGCTGGCAAGAAGGTGAAGGTAATGGATAAAGGAGAAATCAAGGTTTTAAATACCATACATTTTACAAATATTTAAAAAGCTCTTAAAAGCTTAATGTTCATGATTAAAATGATGATATTAAAAAAAAAAATAGAGGAGAAGAGAGTGTAGGATAGAGGAGTGTCTCTCTCTACTGTTCTCCGTAGCTGCTGAGTGGTCAGGTGCTATAACGTCCACTATGACTGAACCAAGTACACATTTTCTATATATACTGCACCATTAGACACAGTATCATGGCTTATTATTTGTTAGACATGTAATTCACTTTCAGTTTGTGAAAGAGAAAAAAATAAACATTTAAATTCTGCAAAACAACTGATGTTATTTCACACGCATAGCTGATTTCAGGTCATCGGTGCTATCAGCAATAGACATTATTAATACATCATTGCCATCTACTGGATATATTATGAACTGCAATAAAACATACCTACAAAATATGGATATTTATCAACTGTAAGTATTATTGATTTTAAGGGTGGTGCTGAGAATGAGTATTTGAAACACCAAAACTATCACCCTGCTATAATGATCACACACACACCTTAAAACAGACCACTAGAAAATTAGAATATAAATGATGTCAAACTAAATTGCTAGTATTTTAAACAGCATGGAAAGAGAGCCTCCAGAGCTTTAGAAAATCTCTTAGTGCTGCTACATCAACGTGTCTCTCCACCCTAACAACAAAACAAAAATAATCCTAAATTCTTATTTAATACTGTAGCAAAATTAACTAGGAATAAGACCACCACAGAAACATGCACACCATCAATATGTAGTAGCGATGACTTCATGAATTTTTCCAATGGCAAATTTGAAAATACCAGGCAAAAAATTCAGACTATAAATTTAAAACCAGACAATTTGATGACTAACCCTGTAGATAGCACTCACCATCCATTTTATTAGGATCACCTGTACCCCTGCACATTAATGCAGTTAGATAACCAACTAATCATATGGCAGCAGTACAATGCATAAAATCATGCAAATACAGGTCAAGAGCTTCAGTTAATGTTCACATCAAACATCAGAATGGGGGAAAAGTGTGATCTCTGTGACTTTAACCAAGGCATGGTTGGTACCAGAAAGGCTGGTTTGAGTATTTCAGAAACTGCCGATCTCCTGGGATTTTCGCACACAACAGACTCTAGCGTTTACACAGAATTGTGTGAAAAACAAAAAACACTGAGTGTGTGACAGCTCTGTGGATGGAAACGCCTTGCTGATAAGACCAGAGGAAAATTGCCAGATTGGTTTGAGCTCCTAGGAAGGATATAGTAACTCAAATAATCACTCTTTAAAACCATGGTGAGCAGAAAAGCATCTCAGCAGGCACAAAACATCAAACCTTGAGATGGATGGGCTACAACAGCAGAAGAGCATATTGGGCTCCACTCCTGTCAGTCAAGGAGGCTATCATGGGCATAGACTCACCCAAACTGGATAACTGAAGAAAAAAAATCACTTGGTATTTTACCAGACTTCAACCACCCAGTTTCAGTGAGTTTGTGTCCATGATAGCCTCAGATTCTGGTTCTTGGCTGACAGGAATGAAACCTGATGTGGTTTTCTAATGTTGTAGCTCATCCACATCAAGGCTTGATGTGTTGTGCTTTCTGAGATGCTTTTTTTCTCACCATGGTTGTAAAGAGTGCTAGTGCAGCTTTTGACACCATTGATCATGCTATTCTCCTCGATAGACTAGAAAATGTTGTAGGCATTAAGGGAACGGCCCTTTCCTGGCTGAGGTCTTATTTGACTGATCGTTATCAGTTTGTAAATGTAAATAATGACTTCTCTTCGCATTCTAAGGAAAGTTTGGTGTCCCGCAAGGCTCTGTTTTAGGCCCACTGCTCTTTTCTTTATATATGCTACCCCTGGGCAAAATTATTTATAAACATGGTATTAGCTTCCACTGTTACGCTGATGACACACAGTTGTATGTTTCAGCAAAGCCAGATGACAGACACCAGCTTAATAAAGTTGAGGAATGTGTAAAGGACATTAGAAACTGGATGCTTATGAACTTCCTTCTACTTAATTCTGACAAGACAGAAGTACTTGTACCACATGCTAGAAGCTAGAAGTAAGCTTTCTGATTACATAATAACTCTGGATGGCCTTTCTGCTTCATCATGTGCAGCAGTAAAAGACCTTGGTGTGATTATTGACTCCAGTCTTTCATCTGAAGCTCATGTAGATAACTAGGATAGCCTTCTTTCATCTCAGAAATATTGCTAAGATAAGAAATATAATGTCACCTCACAATGCAGAAAAACTAGTTCATGCTTTTGTTACCTTTAGGTTGGATTATTGTAATGCCTTACTGTCTGGAAGGCTGGAAACATTTGTTTAGTCAAGTGTTTTGTAAATAGTTTTTTCTTAGGTAAAGGAGAAGATCTGGAGGGTTCACAGGGATAGAGTGTTTTGGTAAACCAGGACGTTTGGATGCTGTCACCCCCCCACTCTCAAGCGTTCACTCAGGTTTGTCGACGGTGAAGTGGCTGGAGCTTTATGTCCCAGGAGCCCTCATGTCTGTGTTACTTACTGGCTCTCCCTTTTAGTTATGCTGTCATAGCTAGTCCTGCCGGAGTCCCTGCTTGCACTCTGCACACAATGTACATTGTCCTTAACCATTATGTGACAATGAGCATTCCTAATAATCAGTGTTTCTCTTTCTCTCTCTCTCTCTCCCTGTCGAGCTACACATGCTACTCCTGAGATGCCAGTGATCCTGACCCCTTCTGCTCTCTGGACCTGTCTGATCCACCCTGATGCCCTACTTCTGGTTGGAGTTCTCATCACTGGGAAACCACTCGCTGCTGCGGAGGATGGCCCCACACTGAAATTACTGTGGATGGTACCACTTAGAAACCATGAAGATGGCTTTGGACTGCAATTGATAAAAACAATTTTGCTACGATAACGATAGGACTGCCATTGCCATAAACAGTTTTCACTCAGGTCTCCATCAATAAACTATAATTAATTTCCTGGTTACACAATTGCACTTTTTGACCATGTAGTACAAAAGACAGTGGTTAACATATTCCTGGTATTTGCTGCTAAATAAAAACATATATGTATTATATCTCTGCACGTACCTGTGTGTGATCTGTGTCCCCCGTAAGCTGGACATGGTTTCTTCCAGGTTCTGTCGAAGGTCTGCAATGTTTTTGACTGTTCTCAGTCTCCTAGTCTCAGGATCTTCACCTGATCAACATAGATCAGAACCAATAATGGTAATAATCAACTTTGTCTATGATTTCCTCTTTCTGTCTGTCTGTTAATATAATTATCTCTCTAACTAATCATACCCACCTGATAAATCTTCAGTGGATGTCTGGTTAGTTTTGCTGAAGCTACCTGACTCTCCAGTGTGTCCTGTGGAGTCTGTTTCTATGGTGCCCTCCCCATCTGTCTGGGACCTGGAAAGAGAGAGGGGTGTGGGTGTGTGTGTATGTGTGTGTTTGTGTGTGTGCGTAGTATTCCTGTAACAGTGGACTTACCTGTACATGAATGGTGCTACAGTGGCTGTGTTTGGGTGGCTGTACTGCTGCTGAGGCTGAGGAAGCTGTACACTAACTGTGTTGCTAGCTGTGGACTGGGTAGTTCCTCCATTACCCATTGAGGTTACGCTGTGATTCTGATGACCTTTACCCTCTGTAGATGCGAGACTGGAAGAGGAAGAAGAGTGGCGACTGTCTCCATGGAAACCGATTCCACTGCTTAGCCTCATGCTACGTGGCCTTTCATTGTCTTTGCCACAGAGGGGCACTCCTGAGCTTTTAGCTGTGCTTTTATTTCCTGGTTTGGGGATTCCGCTATGCATGGAGACGGAGCTATCTTTTTTGGTGCTGGTTTTGCCTCCTTTGGGAATGAGGCTAGCAATTTTAGATGTTCGTTTAGGCTCTGCAGCTGCTATGCTAACCTCACTTCTGGTAGTCACTTCCTCTGTGGTTACTGCTTCTCTATTCGCTGACTTTTCAAAAGTGAACATTCGTTTAGAAGTCTCCTTTCCTCTCTCTTTGTCCTTCTCTTTCTCCTTAGCCCGCTCTTTCTCTTTGTCATTGTCCTTGTCTTTTTCCACACCTTTCATTGAGCCCTTTTTAGCCGTCAGTGCTCGGCTAAAGGTGCGCTGTGCAATGCCCTTCAGTGCCATCTTTGGGCTGCTGCTTGTCAAAGCATAACCATTAGCTTCCTCCAGAGGCTCAGTAGCTTCTACTTTCTCCAACATCGGCGACATTTGCACAGTTCCCTCTGGTGGTGTGGAAGATTTAGAGCCACTTTTACTGTTGAACAGTTTGAGTTTTTCCAACATGGACTTCTGTGACAGGGATTTGGGAGGTGGGTCAGTGGGAGGGGCCTGTTTGGAAGGGACTTCCCCTTTAACTGGGGAAACAGTGGAGGTAGACGTGTTTTTGCCACTCAGAGATTTGCTCCTCCAGGGTTTGCTGCTTGGGTTGGGCTGAGGGATGGCTGAGCAGGAAGTGGCAGAGGACGAAGAGGAAGACGGCACAGTGCTGGTGATGGTGGAGGTGGTTGCACATGATGATGGAGCATGCTCAGTCATGCTTGGAGGTTGGGAAGTAATGCCGTCTAATGATTCTGTAAGGAAGAATTGAATAGACTTTATTTATCCTCATCAACCATCAACATAAAAATCATCATCAAGTATCACCGAACACAAAGGAAAAATGAAGAATAATAGAATAATAACAAAATAGCTATTTAAGTAGAAAAAAATAAACACTTGTCATATCTATTCACAACATGAACCTCAAGTTAATTCATTCATCATCAGGAACGGCTTTATTTTGGTCAGGGTTGCAGTAGATTCGGAGTCTATCCCGGGAACACCAGACGCAATGCGGGAGAATACACCCTGGATGGGATGCCAGTCCATCACAGGGCACCATGCACACACCCATTCACACACTCACAACAAGGGACGATTCAGCATAGCCAATCCTCCTACCTGCATGTTTCTGGACAGTGGGAGGAAACCAGAGAACCCAGAGGAAACCTACACATTTCTCAGGTTCAAATCCAGGACAATGGAGGTGTGAGATGGCAATGCTACCACTGTGCCATATCTAAGTTGGAGACAAACTTGCTATATCTCTCTTAACCTAAATGCAGTCAATCAGCAAAAATCATGTTTTCAGTCTGAAGTTGCTAAAACATAAGGAAAGCGTACAGTTTCCTTTGTGGCAACATTCCTAAACATACAGTCAGTGAACACACAGGACAAATTGTCAGTGTTAGCTCAGAGATCTTGTTTATGAATATGAAAAAGGGAAATGCCAAGGAAAATTAACATTAACAATATTCTTTTTAACCATATAAGGCATGTTCATTCCCCAACTGCCAGCCCGAGAACTCTTATAAACTGTTTAGACTAACACAGACAACACAAAATGAATGCTCAAACCCTGTAGCCACTGCATTGTCACTACTACAAAGACTTCTTTAATTTAAAAAAAAAAGAATGAAGTATTTGCATGACATCTATAATACAAAGTGAAGCAGGGAACTAAATTGCAGGAGCTGAAATTAAATTTAAAAAAAGGAGCCTAAAAACTCTTTTCAAATTTTTTTTTTTTTTTGAGCTTAGTTTTTTTTGAAGCTGATCAAGAACAGGCTGACCCAAAATCTAGGATTATAGCAAATGGGTTAGAATTAGCATTACAATAAGCAGATGAATAATGAGCTATAGCTAGAACACTAAACACACATCTAGCTATTCTTTTAAAAATACCTGTTTTTATTTACCTAAGAATGTGATGTGAAAATATGAAACTGGCCAATTTATCACTGCTGAATATGTATTGAATTTAACACAGTTAACTTCTTAACACTGTGTGTGTGTGTGTGTGTGTGTTTCTGCCAAGGTGGAAGAAAATGAAAGCAATCATTATTACTCACCTCTAAGAAAGAAAGAACTAAAAATCCAGAAAATTCAGATAATTTAAAAAAGCATAGTGAAAAACTCAGTAGAAGTGTTTCCAGAAAGACTGACTCACTCTCTACACATCAATAACACTCCTCACACAGCCTCTTAGAACCCCCACCCTGAGCTAGAGTCTGTCTGTCTGTCTCTCTCTCTCTTTGTCCAGAAGAACTATACAATTGGGTCCAAAAGTATAAGTTCATTAGCAAGATAATTTTGTATTATCTTAAAGAGTATATAAAGAGAATTCTCGGAGTGTGCAGTTTCACAAGAGAAACAAACTCCACAAAATCCTCTATATCTAAATGATAAATGATCTATAAAGCAATGTTTGAATAGAGTCTCTCTATTACACACACCCGGTTACGCTCATGACAGGAAAAGGGCTAAGGAAGAAGAAGCAGAGGGAAAAAAGAAAGAAAAAGAAAAAGAAACATCCTTAGTGTGAAGAATAACACACACAGTAATAAGTGGAATTGTAAGCTTAAAGAGACTAAGACTGGATTATTACTGAAATCCAATAAACTGTCAAATTTGCATTATACATTAACAGATATATGAATTATATTATATATTGTGATTTTCAACTTGCACAATATGGATATCATTGACACTTTAGAATATCATCACTGTGTTCTCTGTTTTTAATTACAGAAGAAGCCATTAGCATTTCTGTCCCATCCAGAAAGCAACATAAACACAAGCTATCTTCCAAGAGTACTTATTTTGGACATAGTATAGGAGAAGCATGTGGAATGTCCATGGAGAAGCCAATCCAATGATTCTGTCACTTCACAGTTGAAATGCCATCAAAACAAGGGGGAAAAATCAGATAAAATTACTTCTCATAATATTATTGTTTATTTTATTAATACCATTGTACGATTATTAAGTATTTTTATTTCTTCTATTATGTAATTATATTTCAATTGATTTTTTTTTTCAGTGTATTCAGTGCTTCACTTAAAAATTAGAGAAGAGTGAGTGTGTGTGTGTGTGTATGTTTGTGTGTTCCTGTTTGCTCCAGTTTCGTATCAGCATGCAAAAACAAAGCAGCTATTAGGAAGTGATTAAGGCCCAATTAGCCACATGGAAAATGGGTCAGACCACTAATGACTTCCAATAGGGGGAAACACTGGGAAAGAGAGAGACAGAGGGATATATCTCTTATTTATGGTGAGAGAGATAGTAGCATTTAGCAAGCAGAGAAATAAGACAAGCTTCCTCTGTTAATGAAGCCTGTTGTATTTTTTTTTTTACCTTAAACTCAAGCTATGTCTGAGAAACAGTAACCCTTTAACTGAATGCTTATTCATCATTTCAAAACTTTAAATATTTCTTTCTCGAGGGCTCGGTTCATTTTAAGTCATTAACCTACAGAGCTAACTTCCTGCCATTTATTATCAAGCAGCGATAATTCTGATCATTATCAAACAAAGACCACCAACTGAGTTAAATCCACTGAACAGTCGTAAAATAAAGTAAAATAAATGCAAAATGAGTGTATATATATATATATATATATATATATATATATATATATATAAAACAAGAAATCACTTAAAACTAAATAGCATAAGATTTTGTTGTTGTAAACTCTATAAAAACTCATAATAAATTACTTAAATAAGTAAAATAATGTTCCTGAGCTGTGAGTTGCCCTGACAATCCTGTAATACTAACTCACAGTCAGCACCGTGTCAGGGGTGTCGTGTCAGAATCAGGAGAAAATTTATCCTTGTGGAATTTGCATCATTAGCTATTTTTGCATTTCAAATTGTGTGAGAGCAAGTCAACTGGGGTGCCTCAATCTCGGTGTGTCTACTCATTTTTCTGTGTTTTACCTAGCATGCTAACACTATCTGGCTCATGCCTAACGTAACAGAGATAGGGCAACAAAAATACACAGACAGGATGTGATAGATTTATTCTCAATACTTCTCAGAGACTTGTAGAGACTACACTGCAGAGCACTGAGAGATTACAGTAGAACAACTGAGAGATTTTCTTATTTCACCCAGTGCTCAGTAGCTCTGACATTCACAATGACGTGCAAAAAGTTTTTACTTCCTATAATGCTTCTGTAATATTTAGGAAATAGCAACAGAGAATAACATTCTGCAGATAATTTTATCCAATTGGGACACACACCAAAGTGCATATTACCAGACTGAATAGTTTGTCATTACACCACTGGTGTCATTGCTTTTCAGGCAAACTACTTACTGATTATTACACAGTTTGGGACATAGCCTTGAATTTATCTCTCTCTCTTTATGTTCTCTCTATTATCTGAGTAACATATTGGAGCTTATCTAATAGCATTTTTATTCTATGGAACTAATGTGTGTCCTCCTTTTTTTTTTTTGATCCAGTAGGAACTGACAAAGCAGGAGCTTTCGAGGCACCGTTTTCCAGGCTCAAGCAGGTTAGCAGGCTCATACACACACACACACACACACATACATGCTGGCCTATGGTGTGGTACCTCTGGTCTGTGTGGCTGCAGGTTTGATTTTCTCACTGAACGTCTGGCTGCGTCTGTTTCCTGCTGAGCTGACTGAACCGCGTGGTGACGACTCGACACACACAGCAGAAACTCTTGATGTAGGGCCAGGAAGTCTGAACAAAAGACAGAGAGAATATGAGCCCAAAGGTCTTATCGATTTTAAGGTCATTACTTTCTGACTATCATTTACAATGTACTGTAAAGATTTTCTGGTCAGAACACCTCAAAGCCAGCAAAGACAGCACATTCATCAAAATTAGATTGAGCAAAATTAGCGAAATTGGTGTTAGTATTCCTGTATACAGACAGATGACAAATGAAAGGAATTTATAATGAAACATTATAATGAATCCTTTCTATCCTGATAGGAGTGGTGTCTTCCAGAATAACCCCACACCTATCCATAGCACCCAAGCAGCTCAATAAATAGTTTGATGAGGATGAAAATGATATAAATGGCCTTCACAGTCACAAGATCTGATACTGTGTAGTAGTATCAGATACCCTAACAGTAGGCTTCAATCTCTTTTCATATACTCATATTCATAATCATTTCTTGTGATATGTTTTTATACAGACATAATGGGTGAAAAGCACTGTAACATTTATAGTAGCAGGTATTGTGTATAGTGGCTATAGGTATAAAAGTAGGAATTGTGTATAGTGGCTATAGGTATAGAAGTAGATATTGTGTATAGTGGCTATAGGTATAGTAGTAGATATTGTGTATAGTGGCTATAGGTACATAGTAGCGGGTTTTGTGCTTTATGGCTATAGGTATAGTAGTAGGTATTGTGTATAGTGGCTATAGGTATAGTAGTAGGTATTGTGTATAGTGGCTATAGGTATTGTAGTAGGTATTGTGTATAGTGGCTATAGGTATAGTAGTAGATATTGTGTATAGTGGCTATAGGTATATAGTAGCGGGTTTTGTGCATTATGGCTATAGGTATAGTACTAGATATTGTGTATAGTGGCTATAGATATAGTAGTAGGTATTGTGTATAGTGGCTATAGGTATAGTAGTAGGTATTGATCCTCAAATCCTTGCTAACTATAGGCCCGTATCCAACCTGCCATTTCTCTCTAAGGTTCTGGAGAAAGTAGTTGCCAGCCACCTTCAAGACCACCTCAAACACAACAACATTTTTGAAAAGTTTCAGTCTGGTTTCCGTTCCGCTCACAGCATGGAAACAGCCTTAGTGAGAGTCACAAATGACCTGCTGATGACAGCTGATGCTGGTTCACCATCACTTCTTGTCCTTTTGGATCTTTCTGCAGCGTTCGACACCGTTGATCACGGTATA
>CM075013.1:24341257-24375147 GCA_037576675.1 Pangasius sanitwongsei | reverse complement strand
CTTTATTTGCATTTTAAGTCTTAGCTTTATCTTTTTCTATTGGACAAGTTATCCTGTTTTCCTTTAGACTGGATCTCTTTTTTTTTTTGTTTTTTTTTTGTTTTTAGGCAGTTTTTATATTGTATTTTATGTATTTTGTTTATGTTGTTTTATGTTTAGATTATTTTATTGTGTAAAGTGACCTTGGGTCTGAGATAGGCCCTATATAAAATAAACTTATTATTATTATTAGTAGTAGTAGTAGTAGTAGTAGTAGCAATAGTAGTATCAGCAGTGGCAGTAGCAGTAGATGCAGCAGTAGTAATAGTGGCAATAGTAATAGTATCAGCATCAGCAGTAGAAGTAGTAGTAGCAGCAAAAGTAATAGTAGTAATAATAGTAGCAGCAGCAGTAGCAGTGAGTTTAAGAGGATGTAACTCAGCAGATTGTAAATGTACTGGACTGTAATTTTACTGCTGAGGAGGAAACCTTTACTCTTCCCTTTGCACTTTATGTGTCTGTGTGACTCTTCACTGCATTCTCTCATCAGTGGAACCTCATTGTGTCTGTGTTATACGCCTGAGTGACTTCCTGAATCCACACTGCTTTCTCAGCTGTTTGAGAAGTCATGTGCGTCTTTACCTTTAAACACTGTGTAGATCTGTGTGTCCTTGGATAAAAGGTAGAATTATTCTCAATGTTAACTCTGACAAGACATCTGCTGTGACCCACCTCCACTCACGTCTGCTTAAATAAAACCCTGAGAACTCTGTCTCCTTGTGTCCCGAGTTTGGTCATCTTTAAGCACCATTTCACCAATCCAACAAGATGTTTATTTAACCTTTATGGAAGGAGTCTCCAGTGTCAGTGTGTTTCTCAGTAACATAACAAGCAGCATTTTTTTGTCTTATTAACTTCAAGAGAGTGAAAAAAAAGAGACGCTGGTGAGGGAACGACTGTTTATAGCTGCTATAATGTAAATGAGAACAGGAACTTGTTCTGCAGATGTTCCACAACATTAAATGTTTCAGTAAACATACACAAAGTATCTGTGTCATTCATTGATAAATAAAAACTGTACATTTTGGTAAATTGTGCTGTAAGAGGAATAAAACACATGCTGTTATAAGAAAATAATCAATATCTGGAAGGTAACACACCTTTGATTCCTGTAACAGCATGCTCTGTCATGTTTTAGTCCTTACTTATCTCATACACACACACACACACACACAGAGCCTGTTTGTAAACGGGCTCTGTGTGTGTGTGTGTGTGTGTGTGTATGTCAGTATTTAATGTCCTAATAAAGCTCTATTTCATCGACCAAAGCAATTTCACTCTAAATACGCACAATGAACCTATTAGAGTAACAGGTGTGTGCACCTGCCTACAATGCTGCATCAATGGTTCACTGTTTTTTTCTCTTTCTCTTTCTTTCTTTCTTTCTTTCATCATTGCTCTTTGTGCTAGTCTTCTCTGGCCCTCTGTGGCTTCATATGGGTGGAAATGATAGTGACATAGGTTTGCTAACCATCGTCTCCTGAGGTCACTCTGAGGTGGGAAGCTGTGGAAGCTTAAAGCTGTTACACTTCAGAAAGACTCTGTACAGAGGGGGGCACAGCAGTGATCCGAATATTTCTTCACTTGTCTTTAAAAATATTCGCTCTTAAATACCTTACAGCAGATACTCATTTTGATTGGCTTACGAAGGACAAACAGTACTCACGAACATAAACAGGGCTACTAGAAATGCGAGAACTGTGCAGTTTCAAAACGGAAATGCGTCACAGCCCTGCGTGCAAGTCTTTTAAAGCTAAGCAGGCTTGCTCATGCTATAGCGGGATTGTTGTTGGAGTGGCTAAACTTCCGCAGATAAATAGCTAGCTTTGTAGCTATCACTCTGGCTCGTCATGGTTTGAGGATGGGTTGTATTAAGTGCTTATAGACTTTTCTGCCTTCCAGTCGTTAAACTCCTCTATTTTTCTCGAGGTTCCTGTTCAATCAACCCGACTTCACATGACGTATATTTGCATATGTAAGCTACAAAACAAAGAGCTATAAATCACGTACATGACGAATTGATGCTATAGAGCTTAATTTGAAATAGATACTAAGTCTCATGGATGAATGAGTGAATAAATTATGTAGCTGTAGATGAGAGCTGTCCACTACAGTGATATCACAGACCAGCTGCACTGACCCTGTTACTGGGCACACACGCATGCAAAAGGTAGCCAGTGCAGTGGCAGTGTGATAAATAAAATGAAACCATATCCATCATAACCACTGTCCCCTGTACAGCGCATTCCTGCTACACTCCAATTCCCTCCTTAAATGAAAGCAAGTCGTACACTCAGCTAACTGTGGGCACGCCTCTGGACAGTGAACTTTCTATTTACAATTTATTAATGAACAATGTCACACCCATAAATATTTACATTTAATGTTATGGAACGTCATTCCCTCAGCCAGCCTCTCTTTTTTTCTCTTTTTTCATCTAATAATAAGACAAAGAAAACACTGCTTGTCATGTTACAGAGAAACCGCAATACGTAAACACCTTTGTCCTGAAGAGTTTCCCGTGGCAGAAAACTTACCGACCGTTACAAAGCACTGACACTGGAGACTCCTTCCATAAATGTTAAATAAATATCTCCTAACAGAAAACTTTACCACATCAATATGTTTACTGATATCTACATTTTTATTATTTATAATTATTTTTTGTAATTAGTTTATTATTAGACTCAGATTATGAGCAGTATCTGCCATTCAAGCCTGCGTGATTGAGCAACTTCTGATCAATCAGATTCCAGAATCCACCAATGCTGTGGTATAAACAAGTGTGACTATTTAATAATTTGTAACTAGGATTGACTTCTGAATAATCTGGAAGTAGATGGAACTACCTGAGATGTTAAAAGGGGGAAAAAAGGGAAACAGAGAGAGGGACAGAAAGAGACACTGGGAGACATGTAAGTGAACCAAGAGGAAATATTGTCTTAGAGCATAAAAGTAGCCACCCAGTCATCTCTCTGTCTGTCTCTCTAGATATTTCTGTCGTTCTCTCTTTTCCTCTCTCTATAACTGTAACACACTCAGTGAATAGTGAAAGTAAAATTAAGGAGTGAACACACTCACCATCTGCGAGTGGCTCTTTGGGCAGCCGTTAATGTCCTCGATCTTTTCATTGGCTGCAGAAAGAGAAAAGTTAAGTGTTTAAGTCCATGAACTCCGTCCAAGAGAGTGTCAGAGAGTGTGTGTCTGTGAGTGAGTGTGTGTGTTAGTGGGCCCAACCCCCTACGAGCAGCTGAGAAAAGGCAATATAGACTGCCAGCTGATTCCACACTACCACATACACCGAGGAACGAGGCAGATGAATAAGCACAGAGTGTGTGTGTGTGTGTGTGTGTGTTTGTGAAAAAAGGAGTGCTCTGTTTGATAAAAATATACTATCATACATATGCTATATTAGAGCCCTAGATAGATAAAGATTAATCTGGTTTTCAAGATTCTGTTCGTTTCTCTTCAGGTTTCATGAAAATCACATGAATTTGCTGTTATGCAGTGAATGTATGACATTTTTGAAAGTTAAATAACAAAGTCTCTGCATCAGGGTCTATATGTAGCACACTATGATGAGTCTGAATCCCAGCGATGACAGTCATCCATGGCCGGGAGCCAAGGGAGCAAAACTGGCAGTGCTTTGTGGGTGGGTGGGGCATACTCTCTATCCCCTGTCATTCACAGCGACACTGGCCAATCGTAGGGGTCTGTGAGCTCATGTACATGGAAGGGGGCAGATAGAGCTCTCCCCGAGTGTGTTACATTGCCCTGTGATGCTGCATGAGCAATAAGATGCAGTTGTTTGGCTTCATGTGTCTTGGAGGAAGCACGTGCTAGGTTTCACCCACCCTGGTTGGTAGCTGTTTATGATGAGGTGCCTGGTGGGTGGGAATTGGTAGGTGACAAAATTAGTGAGAAACAATGGAGTGGGAAATGATGTCGTTAGCAAGAAATGCATTTTAGTGTTTTGGCAAAATCTGACATATCAACAGTGTAAATTTACTTACACAATGACATGACAGAGAGGCAATACTGATTAATTGAACTTTGTCAAATAAATATCCTAATGTAGCAAAGCTAGCTAATGCTTGCAGATAGTATCAGTGAGCTGACCTAGCTAATGACTGTGTCTCAGTTTGGGTGTTGCAGGAAAATAAAGCACACCGGAGAATTTTCATTCTATCTGTATTGTTACATTTTGCCCACACACACAACATTCACTTTATAATGCTAAAAGGGAGCATCAGCATGGCAGCCAAGTGACCCCATGATGCTAAGTGGAGAATGACATCATCAGCTATCTAGCTCTTTAATATGGAAATCTACACTATATATAAAGCACTCACACACTCACACACATGATAAGCTGCCAAAATGGGCTCATATATAACTGACTAAATAAGTAGAGCAAGACGTATCAGTTACAATTAAAAAAAACATTCAAGATTAACCCTATTGCATTACAATTGGGTTTTCTTTTTTTGCCCAATTAAAATCTAGTGGAAAATGCTTTAAGTCTTTAACATAATGTAAAACAAGATATAAATGGTAAATTATCTCAGTTAGTAATTACCTATAGCTCCATTTACACCTGGTATTAATATGAATCTGGATCACACGTGGTCTTATATGTCTTGACAACACATTATGATCAATGCACTCAAGCCAAATTCTGAGGTGGTCATGGACAAACATTGTCACACTGTATTGTAAATATTAATGCATCTTGGACAACATCAACAGACCACCTAGTCACCGGTCTTGCCAGGTTCACAGTTTTCACATGGGATTGAAAAGCCCAGACAGGCTGTTGTGTCTGATACACAGGCTGTTGTGTCTACTGGGCTTTTCAGAAGTAGCTCTATTACTTGTACTTAGCGCTGACCACACAGTAGGCTATTATACCAGTTTTAAAAAATGAAATTTGATCTTCTCCACAGCTTAATGAAAAGTGTCTCCACAATAATGTGAGATATTCATAAAAATAAACAAGTCCTGGGCAACATCACATCACTATCCCGGATCACGTGACATCACTGTCCTGGATTACATCACTATCCCGGATCACGTGACATCACTGTCCTGGATTACATCACTATCCCGGATCAAGTGACATCACTGTCCTGGATTATATCACTATCCTGGATCAAGTGACATCACTATCCTGGATCAAGTGACATCACTATCCTGGATCACACCACTATTCCGGATCACATTACATCACAATTGTGGATCACGACATCACTACCCTAGATCACGTGACATCACTACCCTGGATCATGTGACATTACTATCCTGGTTCCTATGACATCCCAATCCTGGATCACATCACTACAGTAGACAACAGGTGGTCCTTGCAAAGATAGTAAGAACCAGTGTGTGTGTGTGTGTGTGTGTGCGCGTGTGTGTGTGTGTGTGTGTGCACACGCACGCACGTGTGTTTGTATATGTGTGTGTGTGAGTAGCTCAAATTTCAACGGCGAGCGTGAAGTGTTTTGTTTCCCGTCTTCTCCAGAATAAAAGAGAAAAACGAAAGCAAAGTAGCTCAATTTATTCAAGTGAGAGAGAGCTATCAAATAACCACATACTAATCTACAGAGGTGAATGTGGTAGTGTGTGTGTGTGTGTGTTTCTCTGACCTGCATTTTTATTAACATAAAACATAACATAGTGTGTGTGTGTGTGTCTGTCAGACAGACAGACAGACAAACAGACTTTCTATTCTTGGTGCAGTAAAGTGCAGGCGTGTTGGTGGGAGGGATGAAATGATAGATGGATAGATGGAGAGACAGACGGATGAACGGAGCAGCTGATGGCGGGTGTGTACCAAGAACAAATGACAAAAAATCTGACTCTCTGTGTTTCTAAAGCAGCTTTCCTTATGGGATCAAAAAGTCTCAATCTGGCTATTGGAATAGCAATATGTCTGTCTGTCTGTCCTCTCTGTCAGACTGTCACACCATCCACCAGATTGTCTCTGTGTGTGTAATATCCATCCGTCTGTCTTTTTACTTGAAACGCTACAGAAAGGACATTATGATAACATGTAGGACACAAACATGTTATGCTGTCTGTCTTTCTGTCTGTCTGTTATTTTTTTTATTAACAATCCACATTAATGGTGATATAAAAGGAAAGAGGTCAGCCAGTTCAGATACAGTTGTCGTTTGTAATAACCTCATAATAATAATAAAAAACCTAATAATCCAGGACTGTTTATAAGTTTATGACTGAGACACAGAAGAGTATAAAATTATAAAGCCACTATAAAACAATTAATTACACAACAATACACTTCTTCATGCTTAGCTACAGGCTCTTATGCTCCGTACACATAAACATACTACACCAAAATAAAGAAACACTTTGACTTTAAGAAACTACACACACACACACACACACAGGTTCCAAAAGTCTGAGAGTAACTGCTTATGTTTCTCATTTTCCACTATATAGGAATCCAAAACAGGCATACTTCTTAGTGACTGAAAGTATGAAATAGTTATACATTTCCAAACCTCAACTGAATCAACACAAAAGTTTTTTGTTTGTTTGTTTGTTTACTTTATTTACAAAAAAACTGCTTCATACCTACGACTTGGATGATTTCAGCCAAAAGCACTCCATCAGAAACATCCTGCTGCAGATCTTTAATCAGCTGCTTGTGTCCTGATTTTGCCAAATAGTGATTCGCCCAGTCTGTGTAGATCTGACAGAGAGAAAAAGAAACTTTTGATGATCCAAATATCCAAAATGTGCAATCACAATTAAAAATGATGTTTTACTTTTGATTTACAGCATCAGAAATGAGTACTTAAAGACGGGAACCAGAGCGAGCTGAGCGTTTGTCCTTTTGTTAGGCGGAGTATTCAAATGCCAGCCATTGTGCCCTATTCATGCACCCTATTCAGTGCACTCGGGGCAGAATGGTGGGGGGATTAAGGGAATGAATAATGTGAAAGGCCCTGTGTTGAATCAGTGGGTTTAAAAAAAGCTTCTACCCAGGCATCTTATTACGTCCAATGACATCATCACCAAACTCTGCTTCTGATACAGACACATTTACATCAAAAGTGTTTTCAAAATTCACTGACAATACATAATACAATAAAGAAAGCATTTATAGTCACTTTTAAAACAGCAATTTTAATACAGGAGGTTTCAGACATTACTAAGTAACTACATAGCAGATATAATTTAAATAAATTCTTTAAATGAATGACATCTAAACAAAATTAGTTTTCATTAATTACATAAGAAAAATATTTTTCTTTAGCTGCTGACACATGAAAAAATTATGAAAATTTTTCATAAATTAGTAAAAAAAATTATGAAAAATGATAAATGATTTCCACAGATTTATTGCCCCAATGTTTTTACACACACACATACACACACACGCCATACAGTCTGTTTTTAGTCAGAACAAAGCTACAGAGGAATGATTTACTCAGTGGAATAAGTCAGGGGTTTCTAATGATAGGAAACAACAGGTGCACACACACACAAACACACTCACTCACACACAAACGCACACACAAACGCACACACAAACACACACACACACGGTGCTGCAGCATCATGTACAATTTGAAACACAAACAGCAGGGATTTCCCTCTCTAAAAGGACACAAAGCACTGTCTCTATGACTCATCTACCCAGCATGCTTAGTAACACACACACAATAAATTGGCAAATCATTGAGAACAGAGTAGCTTGTCACGAAATTGGTGATATTAAAGTTTGATATAACCTAAAGACCCTAATCTAAATATCCTACCATAAATAAACTAACATAAATAGCATAACAAAAATAACATAACCTAAATAATCTAACCAAAATACCCTACCATAAATACCCTAACCTATATACCATAACCTAAATGCCCTAACATAAATACCCTAACATAAATATCATAACATAAATAACCTAATCTAAATACCATAACATAAATACCCTAACCTAAATACCTTAATCTAAATAACCTAACATAAATACCCTAGCCTAAATAGCCTGACCTAAATAAGTTAACCTAAATATCACAACATATATACCCTAACATAAAGACCCTAGCCTAAACATCCTAACCTAAATATGCTAACATAAATACTCTAACATAAATACCCTAAACTAAATACCGTAACCCAAATACCATAACATAAATAACCTGATAAATAACTCTGACATGTATGTATATTACCAATAACTATTTTAATATCTCATTCAGGCCAATAGCTATTATTAAAGAATATTATTTTTTCAGTATTATCTCATATAGGAATAGGAAATATCTTATATAGGAAAAGGGTTACAGAAGTATCATAAGCTGACAAACTTGTCCTAAAAAGTATCCTAACTTTAGGCACAAGCAAAATGACATATCTATTATTCATTCATTCATTCATTCATTCATTTATGTTTAAAAGACTCATATGACCTATCCACAAGCCATGACACTGCAATCGGCTGAGCGATTCCCACTGGTGTTTGAGATGCATGTGATCTGCTACATTCATAAGAGAAGATACATTCTCCATAATTTCCACCCACTCCCTATCCTTAGGTTTATGTGATACTGTTGACAAAACATTGATGCTAGTACAATAGGTCAGGTTCTAAGAATATCATTAAGATAAAACTCTGTTAGTGGGAGTTAGTGAGGGAGTTGATTCAGATATACTGTAGGTCATATCCCTTGCTTTCTTCGCTCCAGAGCAGATTTAGTGCTAGCATAAGCCCTTTGTGAATAGACAAGTCTTTAGTCAGCCAGTGAGTCAGATATACTGAAAGTCAGGTGAAGTTAATTCCACCACCTGAGTGTCAGAGAAGAAATCACTACTGAATATCTTCAAACGAATAGATTCTCTCTTATAATCTTAATTTAGGACTTCATTTTGGTCTATTTTACAAAGAGCCAGAGTGTACTTTCTAAACCATTAGGAAACTTGGCAGCTATTTCCGAAAACACACACACACACACCTGTGAGTAAAAAAAAAAAAAAAACACTGTATGGATCAGTGAGCTGTCAGCAGAACCTCTTTGCTTTTATCTCCTGAAAACTTTGAGGTTGAGCAACCTTAAAGGAATTTCTTAAAAAGCCCCTATGCTAACTTTACTCTAATTACAGAGCTAATGCAGTGAGTCAAAAACGCAGTTAACCAGAGGCCCTCCATTACACACACACACACACATACACAGAGGCTCAATAACAGCAGCATAAAATAAGAGTCTAGTTAAAGGTAATTACATGAAATTGTACAGAGGTGATGGAAAGGTCAGTAAGGAAGAGAGTTGAAATAAATGATGCTATCATTAATTCAACTCTTAAACACATTATACCTAAATAAAAGGCATTTGCTTCCTCTAAATGAGAAGAACATCAAGTTGCTAGCTCTGTATTTAAGCCTAAAAATGCAACAACAAAAAAAGCAAAAAAAAAACAAAACAATGAAATTCAAAAATTCATTTAATATATTTATACTACAGCATGGATGAATCTGATAGGTCAGATGGTGTTTATGTAACAGCATGGCTCGTACAGTAGCTCCAGCTGTAACATAAACAATAGGTTTATATATTAATGCGCTCATTCTAATACGTTACAGTTTCCATAGTAACAGCTCATACACAGGGACGTGTGGATGCTTCACATAATCTAAGACTAATAATAAACAAATTTTAAAAAATGTTTAACAAAGAAAAATGTATAGTCCTTTATGTGGAGTTAATGTGTCCTTAATATGACGTTCTCCTTAAGTGGACATTAATTTAACATGTCTGGAAGGAGTCTCCAGTGTCAGCACTTTATAATGGTCAGTTAGTTTCTCGACACTGGACAGTCTTCAGGACAGAGGCGTTTACACATTCCAGTTTCTCAGTAACATGACAAACTGTGTTTTTTGTCTTACTAACTTCAAGAGAGAACAACTGTTTATAGTTGCTATAAAATAAGCAGGAACAAAATTGTCTCATGGATGTTCCATAGCATTAAATGTAACTATAAACTGTTAAAAGTGTGATGTGTCATTCATTAATAAATTAAACATCGTAATTGTTGGCAAATTGCTGTGGTATAAGTGGAATAACACACTCCAGACTGTGCAGTTATACGAAAATAATCCACTGCAGAGTGTTCACTTCGTGTTGGGCCGTATCACATCACCCCTGCGTGTATCATTTGCACATAAATGCACAGCCTGAAGTGTGTCATTCTGATATAAAATAAATAATAATAATAATAAAAAAATAAATTTACCTTCTACTTCAAGGCTTCATTTTAAGCCCTTTAAACTTGTTTCAGACTTTCTGAAAAACAACAAACGCTGGCCAAATTCTATTCACGTTTGGTCTGACCACTGCTTTAGCTGAGTTGGCACCTCTCAATCTATGCAAAAGAACTATAAATTCAAGAAATGTATTTTTTTTAAAAAAAAGGAAAAAAAAAAGTTCTTCCTGGCTGCAGATATGGCGATGTACCCCAGTTCTCTATTTGAAAACTCTTTTTCATGTTCTGAGGTTAATGACATACTTTCTGGCTCTGTTTTTATTCTTTACTATCCCTGAATTCTCCTTAACAAAGGAGGCAACAGGTCCATCAATATGTTCACATGGTCACCCACTTCAGAAATCTACAAATAACCCATTTTTATAATGAACACTTCATCCAGTTTCGTTCTTCAACAACCTATATAAATAAATAATAACTATTATTCCTCTCTACAGACAGGCCAGTGTACCCTTAAAAACTTCTAAATGGAGCAGCAACCAATTTTTCAACTCATGTATGCAGTTTCCTGTTTGAAATATTAAAAAAACATACATAATAAAGAAAAATACATCAAATTCAGCATTGCTGCCTGTACATTTGGTGAATCCCAAGGCAGTAT
Source organism: Pangasius sanitwongsei (assembly GCA_037576675.1). Taxonomy (NCBI): domain Eukaryota; kingdom Metazoa; phylum Chordata; class Actinopteri; order Siluriformes; family Pangasiidae; genus Pangasius; species Pangasius sanitwongsei. The sequence goes on along the minus strand of CM075013.1, from coordinate 24,364,213 downwards.
TTTAATCGTCTTTTCACTTTTTTATATAAATGCTTTCTTGTGGAATTAGCAATATCAAATACAACAGACACTAGCTCTGTTAGCTATCTCTTGTAAAACTAGCATTTTAACTTTGCTAGCAAAAACTCCACCTCTATTTTAAGCCCTTTAAAATAGCCCTTAAACACTTTCCCTCCAGACCTATCATTATGCTAAGCAAAAATGCTTAGCTTATGCTTATTCATCATTTTAGAATAATCAGAGAACAGGTCACTTTTAGAGATGTTAATCAATTAAATCTCACAGTTACCTTTTTTCCAAAATTTTAAAATGGCTCCAACTTATGAGCCAACAATGTAGTTCATACCATTAATTTACTTACTATCAACAGTATAATCATGATAGCTGCTAGCTGTTTTCAGTATAATAATAATAATAATAATAATAATAATATTTTAAATTAAGAACTTCCTAATTGCCACATGGTTGTGTACCTCAAGGCTCTATGTTTAGCCCCCTACATTTGTTCCAGACCTCAGTAGCAAGGTTTAGCTAAAGCTCACCATTTTGTAATGATTACAGAACGTCCTGCTGTTGTTTCTTTCTGGTATACATAGATCCATGAGTGCCATGACGTATCCAGGTTTAGAGAAGCTGTGCAAAGAAGCAAAAAACACATACTAATCCTTCACATCTTTCACCGAATCCTTGACCAGCGTCGATTAGCCACAAAAACTTAGCAGACAAGGTGTCAGGGATAAGTTTAGCCTCTGTGCGCAGTATATCTTTCTCTCCACAACTCTATTTCAGGTGCCGGAGACCTTGACTGTCGTTTATCATCCTGTCCATACTGTGTGTATTCTCAGCTTCTTTTCTATTGTGTTTCTTTTGTATTGCTCTGTGTAGAGATGATACCTATGTAAGTCTTGTGTGTTTGATCCTGGCTCCACCTCTGAACCACCAAACTCTGCCCTCACACAGCTCACACACACACATACACATACACACAGACTGTCAAACATACAGACAAGTAAACACACCTGGTTAGGACTGACATCACATTGGAGTGTTACCATATAACACTTACATGGAGAGAGAGAGAGAGAGAGAGAGAGAGAGAGAGAGAGAGAGAATCCCTGAGGGTATCTAGCAAAGAAGTCAGAAGTCACACACACACACATACACACACCCACAGCAAAGCAAAGCTTCAAACTATGCGTGTCTACAGATTTGTTAGTAAGATGTAAAATCTAAGGTAAGCTGGGGTATACCATCCCCCCTCAAAACACACAGAAAATGAGGAACATATCAATCTTTTTTGTGTGTGTGTTTTTGTCTGTGTATGCGTATTTGAATTAATGTATGAATTATTTTTTTCAACATTTCACATCAGTCTAAATTTCTAATAAGTCCTATGTGTGGTCAAAAAAACATTTTTGCTAGTTATCTTTATAGGGATCATATTACTTTGTGGTCTAAAGAGCCCTTTTCTGATAACAAAGGTAAACATGCACCAGTTCAAAATTACCACAGGTGATATAAGCAGAAATACGGAGCATCATCTTCAGTGGACCTCCTCAATGATAGTCACTATAATAAGGTTTGTTTTAGTGCTGTGTCTGTTTTAGAATCATTCAGCCTGTCTATTGTGTTTGAATCAGGCTATACCCAATACTGAGTCATTAAACAAACAGCTTCCAGTGACATATTGTGGTGTTGACTTTACCGTTAGTCTTAAACCATGTCTATCCGATGAAACCTGAACGCCCTCCATTGCATATGTTGTAGATACTACTCTGACTAAAATGTACAAAAAAAATGTTAGCATTAATAAACCAATTAAATTTGTTAGCATGCATAGAACTAATAATAACAGTGACAAACAAGCAGCTGTAAGGGAATGAAATGAATTGGTTCATTGATAATATTGGTAGAGTTTAGCTTGAATAAATATGTATGTTGTCTGGAATGTGGCATACAGAGTAATCGAGTGAAAGTTTGATACGATGCTATGCTACATATGTTTGTGCAAGAATGTCGATTTCTAACGTATAGATGTTTCTGCAGATAAATTACATGCGAATGTTTTTATGGTGAGACTGGATTGTATCCACGCAAGCCTACAGTCAGGTTAGCCCTCCTGTAATGTTCACTATTTAGCAACATTCTTACCGTTTTGTCATTGGTGTTACATTAAGCAAGGCTTTTAGTGAAGCTGATGATTGACAAACGCATCTCATGCTGGCATAATTAGCACTTGCACGCTAACTGAGGCCTCCATTCACACATTAGACACGGACATGAAAATAAAGGTCCATCTGTCCATTTTTGTCCAAGTGACCTCAAAAAAAGTGCAACTACATGGAGTATTGGCTCGGCATTGTTTATGGACATATAAACTAGTGTGTACTATTATCAATAACACTCTCTCTCTCTCTCCCTCTCTCTCTCTCCTTTGGATGGGCAACTCCCTCCCACACACACACACACACACACACACATATGCATACTCAGTGCTCCAACAGTAATACATAATTAAACAGCCACTTCATCACCTCATCACCAGACTAACAATAACTATTTGTGTAGCTATCAGTATCTGTCAGTGGTTACACACTGCTTAATGCCAGTAATCTGAAATAAAGAATTAAATATTACATAAACATTAAGATGCTTTTAAGATCAGCTACTCTAATATGCCCAATCTTGCAATATCACTCAAGTTCAAGCATACATTTTCATACATAAACACACTTCTGTACATAAATTATGTAATGAAGCTTAAAGAAAACACCCAGAAATGCAGATCAAATATGAAATATGATGAAGTGTTTCTTAACTGAAAGCTGACACAGCAGAATCACACTCTGTGGGCAAAACATATCTGTGTATAGAAACAGAGTGACGCAGCACACATGTACAGTGCATTATGGCTGCTAATGTGTACACTGTGCATTGAAATATCCTTGGGCTCTTATAATTAAAGTGAATAATGAATTAGGTAATCATTCATTCACCTTCAGTAAGTGATTCATCAGAGTCACGGTGGATCCGGAGTCTATCCCAGGAGCACTGGGCACAAGGTACCACACACAAACACACACACACACACACGCACTCATTCACACCTAGGGGCAATTTAGCATAGCCAATTCACCTACCTGCATGTTTTTGTACAGTGGGATGAAACCAGAGACTCGAGGAAACAACACAAACACATAAAACTCCACACAAACAGTAATACAGGCTCAGGATCAAACTCTGGAGCTGTGAAGCAGCAACGCTCCCCACTGCGCCACCATGCTGCCCATAAAGTATTACGATTGGCTTAATTACGCTCTGCACTCTTCTCTTCGTTTTTATTCTCCTTTTTTCTCCCCTCCTCTTTGATTCCCTGCTGCTTTCCTAACTGCATTTTCTCCCTTTCTTTCCATTCCTCTTTCTTCCTCTTTCTTAGTACACTCCTCTTTCATCTCTCCATTTTTTTATCCATTCTTCCTTTTCTCTTTTCTCTAACTATAGTGGACAATTAAGGAAATTAACACTGCTGTTATGTCACAACTAGTCCTGTGTTAATATTCAGTTTATCACAGCTTACAATGTCACCACAATATTGTATAAAAGTGACGAATAGGTAAAAAAAAAAAAAGGGTATGGTATTGACTTTTTCAAAAACAGGACACAACTTTAGATGACACAATCGAAAACATGGAGCCTTCCGAATAGGACAGAAACACAAGTTGTGCCTTACTCTAAGTGGAACCTTATTTGAAAGTGTCCATGATAAAATTACATACTAAACACTACAATATCATGTACTGGCACAATCATATCGTATATAATAATATATTATTATATTTAAAAATATATATATATATGGAAAAAATATATTTACCAGTTTCATGCTGATATTGTTCTGCTCCCATTGCCATAGAATAACACTGCTCATTTTCATCACACACACACACACACACACACACACACACACACACACACATAAAAGTGTGAGGGTGATACCGGTCTGTTTAGGACTACCGCTTACTGATTGGGATAGACGCACAGACAGACAGAGAGAAAGAGAGAGACTCCTCCTTCATATCACTGTTCATTACACATTAGTGGGATAGACACAAAGAGAGAGAGAGAGAGAGACAGAGAGAGGCTCCTCCTTCATCTCACTGTTCATTACACAGTACACACAATAAAAAAGTAATTGATACACAAACAGAATTTTTTGCACATTAAACTCTTTTCTTACAAAATGTGTGTGTGTGTGTGTTATCAAGTGTCCCCATGATAATAGAAATAATGGCACAGGAATGCACTGACTGATTGCAGGTTCAAGTTTTGGGTGTATATTGTGTTTGGATGTCCTGTGTGTAACCCCATTTCAACACTGGAGGCCAGTCAGTCAGTTGCTGAGCAGAAATGCCACACTTAGGTTTCAGGCTGGTGCAACAATGCAGCTTTTATTAAAAAATAAAAAAATAAAAAAGGAATAATATTTAGTTTTGAATACTTAGGCTAAGGTTAGGATCATTTAGTTAGAGTAACACACCACAAGTCAATGGAAAAATCCCACAAAGATAACTGTGTGTGTGTGTGTGTGTGTGTGCTATCCAAAACCCACCAAACCCACAAATTACAACTCAAACTTAATTTCAGTTCCAAACGACTTTTTCCCACACTGATGAATTTACACAGGCTGCCAGAAAGTAGTGTTTTATAAACACACACACACACACACACACACATATACAGAAAAAATGGGGACCAGCTAAATGTCCCCACAAGGTCAAAACTGTTCTCTCATATTTTTTATATTACATTATGGGAATAGGGAACACACAATTGTTGTGATCTCTGAATATTACTGGATTCAGCCATCTCAGCTCGACTGTCTGCAGTAGAGACCCTGGAGCCACAGTTTGTGTGGTAGATACGGTCTCTCGCAGTAGCCGCCTCTCGCCCACCCATATTGGTGATAGACACTATACTTGTTCATTCTGGGAGCATGCACGCTGTGAGACTAACTGAAAGTAGTAAGTACAGCGTCATTAATTAATATGTAAAATGCTAAATTGTAGCTGTATAATTTTCACAAGTACTTTGATGTAATTTACTGTTGTCAGGAAAAGATTTCAGAGCTTTGGCACATGATTGACTGAGCTACCATTTGCTAGCATCATTTTAATCAAAGTAATGCAAGTATAAGTAGCTAATCGAAGGTACCAACTGAGAATTTCGGTTTGCTAGTCATAATATCGGTACAGCAAGCTGTACACAGTACACAGGTGTATTCTGTCACTGCTGATGACTTGTTCAGCAAAGCGCGCTGAAAAATATCAGATCAGTGGAGATCAAATCTAGGGGGCATGCCACGCTGTGTAATCCACCTTAACTGTCACTGATGCTGGCTGCATGAATCTACAGTGGGCTGGAAAGAAATCTACCCCAGGGTCACTTTTTCATATCATTCTGTATAGTTTTCTGACAAGTGTTGCTGGTACCTTTGCCCCTAGCAAAAGACGTTTTTTTAATAGCAAATAATCTAATGCGGATGGCAAAAATGAAGCATTATAACGATGCCTTAAACTTTATAATGATGTATTTGTCTAGTTGAAAATCAGTACTAATATCAAATGAGATAATAATCCACTATCACAGTCCTGCAGTATGTGTGTGTGTGTGTGTTCTTTTGTGTTTTTGCCCCCAACAGCCTGGAAATAGGGACCCATCTGCCCTCCACACATACTCACAACTGCCCCCCTTCCCCCAAGAGCAGATGATGGGGTCTGTGAAAACAAAAGACATGCGCGCACACACACACACACACACAATCTCTCTTTCTCTTTCTGAGTCATAGAAATGAGAATCAAGAACATTAAGTATTAAAATGTTAACTATTCTTACTTTGTTCATCAGTCGTACCTGCAGAGTTTTGATGTTTAATAATGTAGTAATTAATATATATATATATATATATATATATATATAGCTAGCTTCTTAAAATTGTAAGTATTTTTAATTTTAGTGTTTCAATGTGGCACCTGTAATAAAATCTGTGCTTGATAAAACTATGATACTATGCATGACTGCAGGAGGAGTTAGTGTTAAGCAGGCCTTTGTTGTGGATCTTAGTTCCCTTGCTTTTTTGTATCATATCCCAGATCCTAGTTCCCTTGTTTTCCAGACAAATCAGGCCCATAAATAATTGGACATTAACAAAGTTATTTTTAAAGGGGCCAAAAGTAATTGGACAATTGGTGCTCAGCTGTTCCATCGCCAGTTCTGTGTTATTCCCTCATTATTTCATCTACAATTAAGCAGATAAAAGGTCTAGAGTTTGGTAATTGGCTTAGGGATCGGTCACTGTCACTTCTCAATATGAAGTCCAAAGAACTGTCACTACCAGTGAAGGAAGCCATCATTAGGCTGAAAGATCAAAATAAACCCATCAGAGAGACAGCAAAAACATTAGCTGTGGCCAAATCAACTATTTGATACCTTCTTTAAAAAACAAAAACGAACTGGTGAGCTCAGGGACACCGAAAAGGCTCAGAAGACCACAGAAAACAACTGTGGTGGTTGACAGAATAATTCTTTCCCTGGTGAAGAAAAAACCTTCACAACAGATTGAGAACACCCTCCAGGAGGTAGGCATATCTGTCTCAAAGTCAACAATCAATAGAAGGCTTCACCAGAGTAAATACAGAGGGTTTACCACAAGTACTCAAAAACAGTAAGACCAGATTAGAGTTTGGCAAAAAAAAAACAAAAAAAAACATATAAAAAAGCCCCTAGAGTTCTGGAACAACAGAAGAGACAAAGATCAACTTGTACCAGAATTTTGGGAAGAGAAGAGTATAGAGAAGTGAAGGACCTCATCTTGTAGCGTGGGCATGTATGACTGCCAATGGAACTGGTTCCCTTGTATTTACTGATGATGTGCCTGCTGACAAAAGCAGCAGGATGAATTCTGAAGTGTATAGGTCTATATTACCTGCTCACATTCAACCAAATGCTTCAAAACTCATTGGACAGCAGTTGCACTGCAAATGCACAATTGACAATGACCCGAAGCATACTCCAAAAATAACCCAAGACTTTGTTAAGACAAAGAACTAGAATGTTCTGCAATGGCCAACTCTCTCATCTGAGCTGCATTTCACTCAAAACTGAAGGTAAAAATATTCCAAGAACAAGCAAGAAGTCTAGTGATGTCTGTGGGTTCCAGATTTCAAGCTGTCATTGACAGCAAAGTTTTTGCAACCAAGTATTACGAATTACAATTTTATTTTTTATTATTCTGTTATTTTGTCCAATTACTTTTGGCTCCTTAAAAAAGGGAGTAGCACATGTAAAAAGTGCTGTAATTCCTACACAATTCACCTGATTTGGATAGACTGTAAATACCCTCAAATTAAAGCTGACAGTCTGCATTTTTACATATATTTTTTATATTCCTTGTTTAATTTCAACTCCAGTATACTGTGGTAGACAGCTAAAATAACTATAATTTTATCACTGTCCAAACCTTTCCTCACTGGACTCCACTTCCCAGCAAATGAACTAAACCTCTTCACATGTTCAACCACGGCATCCAATCATCATATCACAATCACTGGATTTCTAACTAGACCCACCTGAGTTCAATCACAGACATGCTTTAAACAGAATGGCCTTTCAGCCATTCAATTAAAAATTTCACTTCTACTAATGAGTCCAAGTCTTTGTTCAGTGTGTAATAGTTCTAGTTTCTTGATTCTGGTTTTGTTTATTGACTTTGATTCTCGTTTCCCCCTTATTGCTCCATTTGCATTTTGATTGGATTACTTTTACTTTTAAGTTTGGAACTGTCCTCTGGATTGTTTATTGTTTTTTTTATACAATAAGTCCTGCATTTGTATCCTACGGCCATCTTTGTGACAGTTGCCTTGTTTCTCAAGTCCTACCGATAGAGCCTAGTTCCTAGCTCCCTATTTCTACTAATTTATACATAGTTGTTCCCTTGGTCCCTCACCATAGTTTTTGGCTTTTCCCCCTGTTCCCTAAATAAGGTTCTGGGTTATGTTCCATTCCCTAGTTTCTAGTTCCCTTGTTTCCAAGTCTGATCGTAGATCCATTGCCCTTTATTCCCAGTTCTTAGTTTCCTGCTTCTTATTCATGTACTATGAATAAGAAGCAGGAAACTAAGAACTAGGAACCATCTTACTAGTTCCCTTGTTCATCAGGGGTGACAACTGAACACTTGGCCTTAATCTAACGTTAGCTACTTCTTACTCTCTAACATGATGTGTGATATGTATTCTTCTATGTATTCTTATGTATATGTATTACCAACCCCAGTAACAGTGCACTCCCAGTGCCGGTCCCAAGCCTGGATAAAATTGGGGAGGGTTGCGTCAGAAAGGCCATCCAGCATAGAAACTGTGCAAAATCAAATATGCGGAACAATGATCTGCTGTGGCGACCCCTAACGGGAGCAGCCGAAAGAAGAAGAAGAAGAAGATTATCATTAACATTTGTATTGACTGGGTTTTTTTTATATGTGAATGTGTTTATTGTTTATTGTCTTTTTGCTTATATATAAAACACTATTTTTCTGTATTGATATATATTTATGAATTAAGAACATCTTGCTATGTGTGTTTATTGCAGATTGTGTGGTTTGTATTGCAAATTGTGTTTATTTGTATTAGAGATATTACTGACATAAAACTGTCTGAAAGTACAAGATAATTTGTGTTTATCAGTTGATGTAGAACGTCATTCTCATTTTTGTTTCCTGCATAAATTACTAACATGAATAGCGTACATTGCTGCCATGAGTAAGCAGAAATATGATATTAAAAAAGTGCGAAAAAAGTGTCACATGAAACACCTGCTTCATCTCACAGAGAACTGTGCATAAAATATATCATGGCCATGTGAACATCCATTATTATGAGGTCGAAGAAAAGGTCAAACTCTCAAAACATCTCCCACAGGTCCCATGGTGTGTGTGTGTGTAGACAGATGTCTCCACATTAATAGACATTTTAGAGGAAGAGAGGAGACATGAATGACCTCAGAGTCAGATCAGAGAGAAACAGACACGCTAATCTATGCTCGGGTTGCATTATGTCTCTAATGTAGGTTTTAGCTGAAATAAATCAGGCGTTTCTGTTAGGTAACACTATAATGTTGTAACTTTAGCACTAACATCAGGAGAAGATGACATTACAAATGGAAAAATTGATCATGCTAAACGGCCTCTCTGAATATTTTGAAAAGACTTTGTCTTTATCAAGTTCAATTCAATATCCATTTTAACACATGCGGACACACATACACACACAAGAGTACAAAAGTTTTGTTCTCTGGTAAATTAGACTATTTTTAAAAAAAGTAATATGACATCATACTGTTGGTAGTAAAAAAAAACACTGGTATAGTACACACTCTCACCACTAGAGGGTGAGAGTGACTGAATCATCCTCATCAGTGCTGGCTGAAAAGGCATCCATTCCAGAAAGCAGGATTCCCAAGTCAGAGAGAAAACTTAACTCAAGATTCAGAACAGCAGATTTTTCAGTGAGGATCAGTCCACACCTGCTGCATTTCAAGGACAGCATCTGATCGAATGTTTAACCCTTACTGAAAACATTGTGCAACATCTCACTTTGGATCCACTGTGACCCTGCCTATGATAAGGAGGTAATTGAAGGTGAATGAATAAATGAATGGGGGCACGGTAGCGTAGTGGCTAGCACTGTTGCCTCGCACCTCCGGAGTTGGGGGTTTGCATGTTCCCCCTGTGCTCCGAGGTCCGGTTTCCTCCGGGTACTCCGGTATCCTCCCCAGTCCAAACACATACGTTGTAGGCTGACTGGCATTTCCAAATTGTGTGTGTGATTGTGCCCTGCGATGGGTCTGCACCCATCCAGCATGTGCCCTGAGTCCCCTGGGATAGGCTTCAGGCTCCCCATGACCCTGCGTAGGATAAGCGGCATGGAAAATGGATGGATGGAAGGATGGATGAATAAATGAATGAAATAGTTTATGCTGTCAAATAATAATAATCAGATTTGTCTTTGTCGAGCACACTTTTATAGCTCAAAGCATACACATAATAATTAAAGCAGATTGTTAATGGTATGCTCTAACCCTTATTTTAACCTCAGGAGCCAAGAGGAAACATTTTAACTCTTTTCATTAAAAAAAAACTGGGTTTTTTATAAATAAATAAATAAATAAATAAATAACGTTATTCTCATGGGGACCATCCAAATGTCCCCACCAGGTCAAATCCATCAGATATTCCTCTCCTTGTCAGAACAGTTGGTCCCCACCATGATATAAAACATGCACACACACACACACACACAAATAAATACACTGACTTGTGCATTACTGTTGCTAACCTACTATCCCAACCTGCTAACCCTGGGTCCTAAACCTGGCTTCTTTTTCAAGATTTTCTGGGACTAAGCATCATGCAGACCAGCTAAATATCATACAAGGTCAAAACTATCATGCATTCCTATCATCATGGGGAGATTTGGTTCCCATAATGTGATAAATGCGAGTACCACTCCCCCTTCACACCCTTTCTTTTGGCATAGCCTTAAATGGTGCTTGAAAATGCTCACAGAGAGTAAGAGAGATAGAGAGGGAGAGATAGAAACAGAGAAAGAGTGAGAACTGTTGCCTAGCATTTGTGATCTCCTGAATAAAACACACACACACACACACACACTCAGCTGCATTAAAGCCAAACAAGCATGCCCTACTTAGATATTAAATAAACACACACAGTTCCACACTAGTCCTTCAAATATACAATTCATTTAATTATTAAATTAAACTAAGCTACAGTGTGAGGAATAACAGTACACACACACACACACACACAAGCACAGTAACAAGTGTCAGGCCTGTATGTAGTTATAGAAACTTCCAGAATATTCCATCTTCCAGCACAGTACATCTCTGTACTGATGAATCATCACACCGCTACTGCACACCTAACACAGCACGCACACTCCAGCTCATCTGATTAAACCTGATTACATCAAATACTCATTATACTCAGGATAAAGGAAATAGACAAACACACACATGCACACACGCGCACACATACAAACACACACACACACGGATACAGTCCTCTAACCTGTACGTCTGCTGGTTCTTGATGTCTGTCGGTCTGAAACGGCAGCATAAATGCATCGGTGTGTGTGTGTTTGAGCGTGTTGGAGTATGAGTGTGTGTTTAGGGCAGTGCGCTGGGGCAGCACAGCACGAGTAGGGAGTCCAGACTTCATCACAGTAGCCATGTGGATGATGGGCATCTCCTCTCACACATCCGCATATAATCACATATATTGTTACACACACACACACACGCACACACAATGTCGCTCTCACACTTTTCAGTCTTGCTTATCTTCTTCTTCTTCCGTATGGAGAATACAGCCATTTATAATCCGCTCCGAATTTCATGTCACCATACACCAGCAAGAGAGTGAGAGAGAGAGAGTGAGAGATAGACAGAGAGAGAGAGCAGAAGAATTAACAAATGAAACGAGAAGCTGCTGCTCACTGGATCAGTGCAAGAACTACGCCCTCACTCAACCTTCCACTCCCTCTCTCTCTCCTCCTCTCTCTCCCCATCTCTCTCTCTCTTCTTTCTCCTCCTCTTTCTCTCTCTCTCTCTCTTAGCAGGTGTAGTCTCAGTAACTACTGGTTGGCATTTTTAGCTTCTGCATAATTTTCTCTTCACACACACACACACACACACACACACACACACACACACAGTAAAAAGCAGGGTGTTACTGCTGCGTGTAATTAACGGTGATGTGTGTGTGTGTGTGTGTGTGTCTATTTAAGATGCTACACAGATATGAACAGCTAATGAGAGCTGTGATAAAAAAAAGTGTCTTATACACTAGAAATGTTTTAATTGATCTAACAATAAATTAGAAGAAGCACTATTATTGAAATTTGACATTTTGTGTAATTAATCACTTTAAACGTAATAACTGTAAAATGTGAATGTGTAAAAGTGACAGGCTGGAGGGAAGACAGCACTGTTTATTCAGAAGTAAACCACTGTTTCAGAAAAAAATTTACTGCCATTAAAAACCACAGAGCAGAGTCCTGCTCCTCTCTTTGGGATTTGAACTCACAACCTTCCAAGCACTAGGCCAAAGTTTTAACCACTGAGCTACCACTGATACTGAGTGATAGACTTTACACCTCCATCCATGTAAAGTACAAAGAGTTTTGTTTAACGTTAACAGTTTATGAAATGTTTGCCTATGGGATTTCATTGATGTTTTGATCCTTTTTTTTAACCATGCACATCCTCATCATTTATTGTGAGCATAGCTCATGTGGAATAACCAAAAATTTCAGTAGCTGTATTAAAGTTAAAACATAAAAATAAAAAATATCAATGGTCAGTGGCTGAAATAATCACTCGCACAGAATGTTCATGTGAATACTACTCATTTTTAAAACAGTCTTATGTTTTAAATAAAGGTGTTCAGTGCTGGAACACTTTTTGGGCCTCTCAGTTCCAGTGAAGGGAAATCTTAATGCTACAGAACACAAAGACATTGAAGACAATCATGTGCCTCCAACTTCTGTTGTTTGTGGGCACAATAAAGACGTAATGATTTACGATTACAACATCAAGAACGCTGAAGTGTCACTGAAAGCCGAACCCAATCAGCTTATCCCTCCTAATCGCCTTTAACCACAACAGTCTTCTGTTGGCTTGGAAAGGTGTCTGATTTGATATTGTGTCATGAAAACTAATGTGTTTATGAACATGTTTCTGACACTTTTTAGCAGCGCAACACATCATAGAAAACAAATTCTGGCTTTCTCCTAAAATTCACTATAGACTTCCCACTATGTTTCTGCAACCAGGAGGCACGACTGATGTCAGAGTGACATGTATTGCTCAGGGGTCTCTAGATTATAGCTACAGGTCAGAGAATACAAATCAGATTGTAGAGCTGAATTTTCAAAAGAGGCATAATAAAACACAACACAGTCTGCAGCTATTAAGGCCATCTGGAGCCTAAAGGGTTACCAAATGAGTTACCACAAACACACACACACACACACACACACACACACACACATGCACAAGCGCATACATAGCAATGAAACACTGGGTGTAATCTTGACTTCCTGCCTTGTTGCTTTAATGTACATCTGGATTCTTTGATGTAATGTATGTCTGAATTTCATTTTATGGCAAATTATACATACAGACACACAGACAGAGCGACAAACAGACCGACTGAAAAAATCATAGATATCCAGAAAATGTTCCAAAATATAATCAGTTCTTCTGCTGGTTACAATGATAATTCCATATGAATCCTACAAACATTCAGCCACTCTTCCTTGAGAGGTCGCGCTAATGAGAATCTCAGATGGCACCATTCAGAGGCGAAGACATAATAAATATCACAGGACATTATTTTAGATGAATGGCATTTTCCAAGGTACTGGTTATTTAGGACTGACTGAACATCAACCCAACTAATCACAGTTAAGCCGTGTGGAACGGAATCAGAATGAATTCACTGCATGAAGTCAGTGGCACTTCATGCAGTGCGTGCTTTCTCATGAAGTCTTAAGGGACTGAATTTGCTAAATTAGCTAGCAGACTGGACTTCACAAGAACAAAATTTAAATATGTTCTGATATAAAAACAATATTATGATATTGCCTAAGGATGTGTTTGGCACATGCCTAAATGAACTAAGCGCTACTAGTTTAACCACATTGCAAGGAAGCTCCCTTCTTAGCTAGGATTAGTGTATGATTTTATTGAAACTACAAGTGTAATTACGTATACATATTAAAAGGCAGGGGTGTCGGAGGAAGTTTATACGGGAAGCAGGAGAAACAGGCATCTGTTACTGAGTTCATTCTGATGTAAAACATAAAAGATTTCTAATTTACCAGTTCACTGGTTCAATTCAATTCAGTTTTATTTGTCTAGCACTTTTAACAATGGAGACTGTCACAAAGCAGCTTTCTAGAAATATATAAATTCAGGATATAAATTTTAAATGCCCTGCACTGGTGCAGTTCATCACCTATCAGTTGTCATATATATTTATATTACTGTACACTGAGAACCTGAGTTCTACCTACAGTTCAGGTAGGTGAAATGCTGTGGCCAGATAGACATTTGGATGATCAGTGAGGTTAAATTCTTTTTTCTGCCTCTTTGTCCAGAAGCATTCCTTATTTACATTACAGTAATTTTCCAGACTGTTTCATTTTTTTGTATTTTTTGTTCTACATTATAGCTGATATACCTTACGTGCATGTAATGCATAAAATATCCATATAGTATATGTGCTGGAGAAAAGTATGGATAAATACTTATGTTACTATAAAAATTGGATTTTTGAGTGATCAGTTGTCTACAGACCTGAGACCTCAATGATTAAAGGAATAATCTATTTTGGTGACAGTTATGCATTGGTTGATAAACCTTTTTAATTTAGGAAAATGAGTTAAAGATTTTGAGTGAGTTACTAACTTTTATTATTCTTCATGTATGAAGTGATTAGTAGCCTACGACCTAGCTTGTATGGTCATAGCTAATAAACAAGTATTTGTGTGGATGCTGCCAGTGTGTGTAACTGTTTGCTGGCCTTCTCCATGCATCCAGCTAGGATGGTAATGCAGTTTCTAGGAGAAGCATTATAAGCTCTCCTTATTCCACTTCCCACTTTGATTGTGTTTCAGTTAGAAAGCATTTCCCTAGCTCTATTGTGCATACAGTAGTGTTACTGTGTTTGGCAGCAAAACAAATCTGCCACTAGTTCAGGATCCATCCACAGGTAAGCTGGTGACCAAGAGTGGAAAAAAATGTCACATGAGCAGTGCCCTAAAGTTTATGACATTGGGACATGTGTAGTGAGTTACCTACCTAGGCAGCTTACAAATGAAATGATATTTTCATGTGACAACAATAACAATGGCATGCATGTTGAAAACACAATTTATCATACAGCTAATTATCAACACAGGCCTTACTCTTCCATTAGTCACACTATGGAAAAGAGAATCGCTAGTAATTCTGCACCAACACAGTAAGTTGCTCCACCAACACTCACTCTTATTTATAGCAATGACGCAACTAGAAACATCAAACAGACAAACACTCCATCTGCTACAGACTAATCAGTGTGCATGGTGTACATGTGTATTTCCGCACTCTCTAAAGACTGCACACTACAAAGCACCACACTACAAAATTACCCTATAAAAGTTTTACTCCTACTAAAGTGGCTAGCTGTGTGTGTGTGTGTGTGTGTATGTGTGTGTGTGTGCGTGTGCATGTGTGAGTGTTTGTATAAAGACTGGATCTCAGATTTATGATTTAGGCCAAATATGTGCCGTTCATGAAAGAACTGATGTACCTGAGACACATGCTTTATTCCAAATACCCTCACAAATACCTCACCATCATCACTCCACTGTGGACACTGTCCTAAACCACACACTCTATTCTCTATACAAGCCAATTAAACACCATCACCACTCCAATGTGGACATGTCCCAAACCACATGCCACCACATTACAGCATCGACACCACCATCGACACCATTTCCACCATAAAAAGGATTTCAGAGGACCAGAGGGGAGGAATAAGGGATACAAGAAAAGGTGAGACTCCCTGTGGAGGGATGAAAGTGCCCTCAACTCTTTTCTTACCTGTCTGTCTCTATTTCTGTCTTCTAAAGCTTCCTCTCTCTGTAGCTCTCTCTGTGTATCTCTATTTTATTTTCTCTGTTTTCTGTTTCTTTCTGTCCTCTGTGTCTCATTCTTAGTCTTTGTCTCCGTCTCTCTATGCATAAAAACATATTTTTAACTTAAAGGAACACCCCAGTTTAATTAAAGCTCAGCATGGATACATCTTCCACACCCTTTTATTTACATATGGGACTTATGTATGTACATAGTGCACACACACACACACACATACACACACACACACACATACACACAGAAACAGAAACAGCAAGCTCAGGATGGTACAAAGGACAACAAGGTCAGCAACTGCTGTACAAAAGAATCTGCTGAGCTGTCAGTCTGCCATCTCTCTCTCTCTCTCTCTCTCTCTCTCTCTCTCTCAGACAGACACACACACACACACACACACAAAGCTTGATGTTGCCATGGAAACATGTCTGGAAGGCAGAGGTGTGTAAAATAAACAAATGTAAACACACACACACACAAACAGGGGTCCAATAACCCGAGATATTAAAGTGCTTGCCAATGATATAAGAAACCTAGATTTGTATGATGTTCGAAGATTGTGTTACCCTGAATTCACACCAGATGTGACACGTCAAGTCCTCAGTCAGTTTCTGCGCTTTGATTTTAATCTGTATTGGCAACTCCAGCATTCGATTATAAGTAAGTATATTTGCATTTCTGACAATTTATTTAGAAGGAAACTGTTTAATGTTTAATAATTCATGGAAGAAATCTGGTTTCAGAGCAACCAAAATCCCTCGCTGACATCCAGCCACGCCCCCTCTGAGCCTGTTGCTCACCGTGCGGCTCACGGCATTTATGAATGCAGTTTTCCTTTAGAATAATGAAGGAGAAGTCAGTGCTTTATCTGCATAATTTCCACTGACACAGACAGTGTGGTGCCTATACACCAGATAAGTCATGTTCGATGACTGACATCTCAGAAAGCTGTGATCATCAGCATTGGGCCAAAACAAGATTTACACAAAAACATATAAATCCCATTAATTAACATATTCAAATGATTACAGTGCTCTGTAATAAGTGTCACCTCCAGGTATTCAACTCTTATCATTTTAAAGACATTGTGTGCTCATCTCTGTCCCTCAGTCCCAAACTGCGTACTTCCATAATAAATAGTATGCCAACATAGCCTAAAGCAGGAGGTTAGCATAAATAAATAAATGATGCCCTAACATCACATTGCCATTCCATACTATGTTGTTTGTGGTGTCTTTTTAACTGGATGCACTGGATCACAAATACAGATGCAGCTGCACCCAGGTACAGATGGGTGCAGCTGTAGGCCAGTAGGCCATCGCCATTTGTAAATATAAATAAAAAATAAGATGGAAAATGAGGTGGTAATTAATGTCAACATTTCTGCTGCTGCTGCTTCTGTAACTCTTATTCACTCTTAATTGCAGTCTGGAAAATACTGTCAAACCTCATACTGACTCCATCAGTCCCTACTGCTGTCAGACCATCAGAAGTTTTCAGACTTACATTAGTGAAGATTGATAGAGTGTGGTTTGGAATGACATTACCCATAATCCCTAAGGGATTTATCTGGGTGGAGAAAGCCTCCATGAAAATCTCTTTATGTACTAATAAAATTAATGTCCACAAGGAATGCTGGGAAATAAATATAATATAAAATCATTTATAACCTCCCATAGGAGCAACTGAGATACTGTTACACACACACAGAGAGAGAGAGAGAGAGAGAGAGAGAGAGAGAGAGAGAGAGAGAGAAATTGATGCTTTTTTTTAGTTGTGGTTTGGGTTGAATATTTAATTCTTGTTCATTGTTCTCTGATAAGCCCCTTCTCTGCTTCATAATGTGAATTCATTACATCTTCTCAGAATATAGAATATGGCCAATAGGGCGGCGTTAACATCATATGTTGATAATAGCATTTTTGTTTTGTTTTTTAGCATTCTGCAAAGCTTTTTCTTCTTCTAACAAGATACTCATCTCTTGCTTTATGATCAGACTTAACTCAGTCCCTGGGGCATGCAGTTATTTTTCTACTTAGTGGCATATTGGAAACAAGTTATCATTTTTGATATTTTTATGTTTACTTAAGTTAACAGACACAGAATTGACGACCTAAGCAAAAGGGGACTTAATCTCACCAAAGTTCAATATACAGTATAGCTTATAATAAAATATAGATTAAAAAATATAATTTAATTTTCATTATTTTCTTGAAGTGCATAACACATGACAGCCACATTTGGCAACTATATAGCAGTATATTACTATATAGAAGTAAATGTTTTGAAATGTTTTGAAGTCTTCATGATGTTTGCAAGGATGTTGCTGTGTAATATTTTCAGGATTGCACTAATGGTCGGGCAGTCGCACCACAAGACATTTGGACTCTGCTAATAAGCAAAAATAACCAATACCTAAAATACTGGAAAATAAAGTGGGTCCATATATTTATGAGAGATATTAGATATGTTTTATGTCTTATTATGCATTTGAGTTTTTTAGTTGGACAGAAAAAGTGTGTCATGTCATCAACCTGTCTATATTTTTTTTAGACACATGAGCAACAAAGGAGAAAACTTGGGGTCAAAAAAGAAAAAAGTGATTATTTTGAGAACTGCCCTGGGTATGCTTTGCAATCACAATGCATCAAAAACCAAAATCAAAAAGTGGACTTGGAAAAAAAACAACCTGCTCAGCCCACCTCCTGAGATGGTCTGAGCTCAGTTAAAGTGGCTGCATCTAGCCAAGTGTGAAAACACCCTAAAGTTGGCAAGTGACTAATTAACTGAAGATGAATCCTGAGTGTTAGAGCTGGGGAACTGCAAAGTATCTTAGATGGCTATCCATGCGCACTGCTGGTCTAAACATTTTTTTAATGTCTGTAAATATGGTGATAAATATTGTGTATCACTGAAATATCTGAAAAAATCCAGATACTGTTTTTGCCCATATCGCCCAGCCCTACTTACTGCGTATGTCGTCTCATGCGTCAGGGTTTTAGAACGCAGCACTTTAATAGTTATAAAGGTACCTATAAGAAAACTTTATACTTATGCTTAGATACTTTGAAAGTAGTATACATTATGATTTTGCCAAGATACAGACATAACAATCTCTAATCCCAAATATCAGTCAGGTACTATTGGAGATAATAGAATGAATATTTGTCTAATTATACTTTTCATTAGAAATAACAGTGTTCCTCGCATAGACACAAACCTTACCAGGATAAAGCGCTTACTGAAAGTAAATGAATGATGCTATAATGTGCCCTGTATTAATGTACTACATAGTGCACATGATCCTTCAGTGTGTGGAATCGGAAGTAGGTTTGCATTTGTAACACAGTCCAGGAAGCTAAACACATTTTCACAGTTTAGACCCAAGGTCACGAGCAATGACAGTTCAGTAGATATGGTCAAGTATGTTTTGTAGCCTGGAGTTGATCAAACATGTCACAATACTTCTTATCTTAATTTTCACAGCAATGGGGAAAGGCATGTTGTGTGCAGGAGACAGACTGCTCTCTCAATATATGGAGCAAAGAAAGCAGTTAACTATAAGCGACTATAAATAAATAAAAAATATGAATATAAATAAAAATATATATTATTTTTGTATATAACTGAACAACATCAACAGAAGGACCTCATAGGAAGTACAGCATCATGACATTTGTTGAATAAATACTAAAATTAACATTACCTCCCATTTTAAATTAGGCTTGCACACCGCAAAAGTGACAAACAGACCAACAGCCAAAGATCCACAATTCAAATGAAATTTGTCTATGTGAAAACAAACATGCAATGACTACGCCCTCACAAATAGATTCTGGGTATGAACTTGTGCGTTCAGTGTGAAAACACCCTTACACACTACAAACATAACAAAATTCTGAAATTTGAACATCATCTCTGGAACAGAAGTATAAACGGTTAACACACCTGAAATGAACACACACTGGCCTGTTCAGGTGGATCTCTCAGATGAGGAAATGTAACTGTTGCACATCTCCAGCTAACACACACAAATTATGGTCACGCTCCCTGTTTATGTTTGAATGTAAGCAATCAGAAAAGCAGGAAGTGTGAAAGTGAACTATGAACTGTAAATTCATGTGCACTTCCTGTTAACTGATCTAAAATGGCAGTCACACTGCAATTGTAATGATATACTAATTTATGACAAGCAGTATGTGATATCAGGTGATAAACTAACACATACACATTTGTACCATCCTTGTGAGGATGTTCCACTGACATAGTAGCATTAGGTTCCCATCCTCTTCTAAGTGACACCCGATATTGTGATTGAGTCAATATGCATGCACGCAACTGTACACTATTATATATGCATATATATATATATATATATATATATATATATTACACATACTAGACTGCATAATAAAGTCTATTATGACTAAGACTATTTGTCATAAAGTACTGCTTATAAAAAAGTAACTTCCTTTTTATCTCAACCCAGGGGAGTCTAAGCATGCTGTTTTTACCACCTAATTGAAGATAAAGAGGAAGTAACTTTTTCATTGGGGGAATGTAGGCTTGATTAAATGTTTTACACCTCACATACTATAAGCCATATTTTATGATAAATAAATAACTTATTATGCAGCCTGTTGAGTGTGTTGTTTGATGTATTGTTTCACTGACGCTGTATACAGTATACCACCCTTCACATTGGTGAAATTTTGACATTAAAATGATATCTCATTCACTACATTGTGCACTGTTGGAGGTGCTCCATTTTTCTGATGTCCAGTTCACTGAAATCCCACAATGCACTGCAGCATGTTAATGTATACAATGCACCCATAAAGCACTGAGTTGTTTTATTACACAGAATGTAGGTGTGGCAGCAGGGGCATGGCCGAGTGTCAGCTGCCATTGTGCCCTCTTCCCTTAATCTCGGTCCCCTTCGAAAGAATTGGAATGGACCTCGTTGGGCCATTAGAAGGACCAAGCCATCGCTTTGTGTTAGTTTTAGTGGCAACATGATACTGGGAAGCTGTGGCTCTTCACAACATCTCAGCATGCAACATTGCGGAGGCACTCTTCCATGTTATCTCTTGAGTCAGGATCCCAAAAGAGATCCTGACTGACCAGGGCACTACCTTTATGTCACTCACTCTTTGTGAACTGTAGGAATTATTAGGGATTAAATCAATTCGCACCAGTCTTTGCCATCTGCAGAAGGACAGCTGCCTGAATGGTTTAATCAAACACAGAACAATATGATTCATAAGTTTGTTCACGATGATGATCGAAATTGGGATAAGTGGCTCAAACCTCTGTTGTTTGCAGTATAAGAGGTCCCACAAGCCTCCATGGGGTTTTCCCCATTCAATTTATTGTACAGGTGCAGGCCTCATGGCGTCTTAGACATCATTTGGGAAAATTGGGAGGAGGAACCTTCTTATAGCAAAAAGGAAATTCAGCAAAAATGAATATTTTCTGGACCTGACAGCAGAACTCCACACCTTAAGTCACCTAACACAGGAAAATTTGCTTCAGGCCCAAGAACAACAATCCCGACTGTTTGACAGGGGTACTTGGCTATGAGAATTTACACCGGGAGATAAGTAACTCCTTTTACCACCCACATCAAGCTCTAAATTACTTCGAAAGTGGCAAGGGCCTTTCAGGTCACATGGCAAGACGGAGAAGACAACTATGAGGTCAGGCAAACAGATAGAGGTGATGTATACCAAATATACCACCTCAATCTCCTGAAACAGTGGAGAGAGGCAGTTCCTGTGGCTCTGCCCATGGTGGTTCCCGAAAGGGATGAGCTGAGACTGGAGGTAAGTCTAAAAAGTGTGGCCCAATTCACTCCAGGCCCTTGTGGAGGCCACCTCTCACAAGTTGCCAGGTAAAAGTGGTTTTGTGTGGGGGCCCACTGTTGCATTCTCCTGACTTTTCTCTCTCTTTTGTTCTGCAGACTGATGCATCGGACAGGCCTGGGGGCCATTTTGTCCCAGGTGGAGGGAGAGGAGCGCCCTGTGCTGTACATCATCTGCAATCATGATAGAGAACAAGTGTCTAGCCATCAAGTGGGCAGTCCTCACCCTCAGATACTACCTACTGGAGCAGTCCTTTCCCTCTGTTCCCTCTGATGATCAAGCTTAAGCTGTGGACGGAGAGGAGGCAGGTTGAACCGGCAGGTAACACGTGATGATTCTCATCTGTGTATTATTACCACCAGTCTCCTTATTTGTGTTTCTTTGTGCTTTCAATGACTGCCGTAACCAGAAAGAGAATGAGTGATCTAGCTGGCAGAGCATGCAACACACACACATGCTGAGGAGCGTGAACTTGAATTCGAATGGAGAGAAAGCCACAAATTCCTGAAGGGCCCTGTTCAGTTGGTTTGCCCTTTTTGTTGAGTTTTTGAAAGTGCATTGAAAAGCGCGATGTGAATAAACGCGATCCCATAGCTCACCTCCACCTGCCTCCCGAGTCTTCCTCCGTACCTTACACACAAGGTTCTACAGTAGGGCACAAATGCTATGTTTCTGACCTCCTACTATTAAAAACCAAAGAAACTGCCCTCTCATCTTGGAATTCCTAGTTGTAAACTGGAAACGTCAAATTCACATGGCTGCTCACAGCATCAACTGTACACACAGCAGCAATTCTTACCTTTAAATGAGTTATACTATACATTTAATTGCTTTAGATCAATCAACATACAGACATATTCAGTTGTTAAATCTGGAAAATATACAGTAGAGCACTCTTAATAGAGATAGCTCATAGTCCATCCAATAAGGCATTAAATATATCTGAACTAAACAGCTTAGCAATAGGCTACTAGCTTGATAATATACCTTGTTACCTTGGTAGTAGCCTACTATCACACTGTAAATGTTAAGAATAGACTAATTGCAACTAGACTTTAGAGCCAGTCAACTATTTTTTACAGATGTTGTAGTACAACAGCAGCTACATCCACTGAATTCACATTGCACACACTAAAGAAATTCTTTGTACATACCAATGACTGTATATACAATATGACTGGACAACATGGCGTCATTTACTCCCATTGTTCTGATCTGATGAGGGGAACCAATGAGGATGGCTCCTGTTTTTGAGCTGTTCAGCTGGAGAAAGTTATGATTCATCCATGTCCTTATCTCCTCCAGACAGGCAGTGAGTGTA
>CM075013.1:24321852-24335795 GCA_037576675.1 Pangasius sanitwongsei | reverse complement strand
CTGACATCAAGACAAATTCCTAGTACTGTAGAGTGTCCTTTACTGTACCTGGCAATAAATTGTTTCTGATTCTGATTTAAACCACTACAGGACTAGAGAATACCTATTAATCTCTCTCTTTCAAGCTACATCTCATCACTCTTGCAGCCTGATGAGATGCCAGTGATCTCGACTCTTTCTGTCCTCTGGTCCTGCCTGATCCATTCTTATCAATACCCTAAAGATGGCTGTGGATGGTCTCACTTGGACAGCCTAATGAGTGCTTTCTCAGTCTCATTTCAGTGGATAACTTCACTGGATAGTGGATAACTTGGATACTATAGACTTAAGGCTAAAAACTCTAATGAAATTTAAAAGTACTGTAATTCTCATACTAGATCTCTTCCACAGACTACGCACTGTTTGACTTTATAGCATGCGTAATTGCACCATCTGGTGTCACCCAGCAGAGGATGGGTTCCCTTTTGAGTCTGGTTCCCCTCAAAGTTTCTTCCTCATATCGTCTCAGGGAGTTTTTCCTCGCTGTCACCGCTGGCTTGCTCAGTAGGGATCTAAATCTATATTTTACATCTGGATTTCTGTAAAGCTGCTTTGTGGCAATGTCCACTGTTAAAAGAGCTATATAAATAAAATTGAACTGAATTGAATACACAGCACACAAACTCTGATTAATTTCCATAAACACCTTGCTAGCTCCCTGGAGCGTATATAGTGCTCTGTCTGCACTATCTCTGTTTAAACATGCACATCAGCTGTTCTGAGATTAGTGAAGGCAGTTTGGGCTTCACTCTGTGTTTTATTGAGCTTCTTTTCTTCTCCCCGATGATAACTTGAGGGTGGTCAGTGTGATAACACACAAAATGACTCACAAAAAGCATTATCTACATATGAAAGGCTACAGTTGTAGGTAAAAAAACCAAAACAATACTGAACAATACTGTCCTCTCCCCAGTGAGGTTCAAAATTAATGTTGTATCTACAAATATCTCTAATATAAAAATGATGGGGTGGATTTTAGGAGAGAGAATCCCCTGTTTCCATTAAAGGCACGAATGTGGAGTTGGTTCAGTATTATAAATATCTGGAGGTTACTCTAAATGAGTCAAAGTTGCACAGCAGTGGAGCTTGTTTATGGACATTTTATTATTTATTGACTTTTATAGTACAGACGGAAAGTACCCAATTTAGTCAAGTTGTCTTTATCATGTTGAATAAACAGTTTTTGTTGTATAAACAGAACATAATGTTAAACTGAACACAGCCTTTATGCCAACTGTGGACACGAATCCTAATGTCATGTCCCATTGTCACATGCTGCTAAAAGCATTAAATGAATGTCTTTAAAATGTAAAACATCACCTGTGTAAAAACAAGTACATTGCAAAGATACTCATCTTTGCTAGTTGTACTGACTTGATATAAAACAAGCATTAGTAAACTCCACTCAGATAAAAGGAAGAGTGTTAGTTAATTTGTGATCCTTGCCTTTGACAAATCAGCAAGGTTCAGTACAGTAAGCACTTCCTAAATATTTAGTGGTCTACAAAAATGTATATACTTTGGGGCAGGAAATAAAAAGCTACTTGAAACTACAGCCTTGGATGCAGTAACTCCAGAGGAAATGAGTGTAAAGTTTCTGAGTTCCTTAAAAAGTTTCTATATTCCTCAAAGAGTTCCTGTTGTGGAAACACAGAAAGCTACAGAAAAATTGGAAGTCTATTATCTCTTATGCATAGGCATTGAATTTCTGTGAGAAACCTTTTTAGGAGCTGTTATAGTTATAGCTAAAATGCCCTAATGTATGAAGTATGCAATCAATGAAGTATTGGTTTACAATCCTATATATTAAAAAATCAAGCCTTAACAATTCTTCAAAAATTAAGCCTTAATAATCATCTCATCAGGAGCAAAAACCCACATAGGAGATATTTAGACATACTTAGTTTATAATTTTGCTAAATTATAAAAGTTAAATGCACAAAATGATGTTTCTTTTTAAATCCTGTCCCCTGGATGTTATGTAAACTACCTGATCTGTGTGTATGCAGATTAGGTGTTTAGTAATGTCCCCACCGCAATATGAAAACCAGCTATTTTTCTCTGCACGCAAATTATGTCCCCGTTATTAACGAGTTCTTGTTACATCCAATTAGTTGTTAAAAACAAGCGAAAAAAACTGTGTCATATGAATCCAGTATTAGAGGTGATACTTGGGTTCCCAGATTTAAATTATACATCCCTGATTCTTTTACATCTGTAAGATCACAGGAACGTGATGTCCCCACAAAGCATGGGACTAGTGTCCCTATGATGTTATATTTACAAGAATACATGCATGCATGTGCATGTGTGTGTGTGTCTGTCTCCTGCAGCTGCTGTGATAAGGATGTTAATTATCCATTAGTGTGTGATTAAAAACTGTACATATCTGCCTTTAATCTGGACTTCCACTAATGAGCCATAAAACACACAGGATGTGCTCTGTGTGTGTGTATGTGTGTGTGTGTGTGTGAGAGAGAGAGAGAGAGAGAGAGAATGATGCACACATGTGGCACCTGTGTGGACGTATCTCAAGTAATGAGCTCCATAATGGAGAATACACATGAACTAAATATGTATTTATGTTGTTTGCTGTCTGAATATCCTGTTCAATACACTTCAGTTGGTTTAACATCATAAGTGTGTGTGTGTGTGTGCTATTTCTTACTAACACTCAGGAGCTTGAGCTACGATGGCATTAAAATGAGACTGAAACATTCCTGCTAAAGTCTACACACACACACACACAGAGAGGGAGAGAGAGAGAGAGAAACCCTTGGGAAGCTCAGGTTTTCTGTAATTAAATTCACTCTGCTCCCATAGAGCTGCACTGAGGGAACAAGAACCAACGTAAAAGAAGATAATGGAATGATGAAAACACACACACACACACACACACACACACAGAGGTTACTCAGAAGAACTGACTTCTTCAATAATAAACATTGGCTAGAGCAGGTTGTGTTTCAATCCACACACGTCTGACAGAGAAGGCCAAACATTCACACTGGGAATCTATTACCTTCAGCAACTATTTTTGCAACAATTACAATTATGGATGTCCCTGCTTTTGTCCCTCGAATACAGCTATATATACAGCTATAACTCTCATACAGATATAAACCGACAACATTTAAGCATTTCAAATATTTTTGGGTCCAACTTCATATTAAGTGTGTAATACATGTGTAGTTACATGTAAATCGTACAGGTAACTATAATGTAGCCGGTGTGTATTTATGCTCTGTTGCAAAACTACACATTATGTAAATATTCATGTGTATCAGCTTCATTTTCAGCTTGTGTAAGTGCAGAAATGTAACAGGATATTCTGTCTTAGGTGTAATGGGGAGGGTAATTATACCTGTATGAACTGCTGGTTTTCAAATACGATTTCCTTTCTGATTCTGACTGTACCCACATATTAATTCAATTCTATTCACTTTTATGTCTATAGTTCTTTTAACCATGGACACTGTCACAAAGCAGCTTTACAGAAATCCAGATATAGATTTAGATTTTTCCCTAATGAGAAAGCCAGAGGCGACGCTGGCAAGGATAAACTCCCTGAGACGACATGAGGAAGAAACCTTGAGAGGAATCAGACTCAAAAGGGAACCCGTCCTCATCTGGGGGTCACCAGATAGTGAGATTATGAGTCATTAATCATACACAACTGTATAATATCAAGCAGTGCTAAGTGTGCTGAAAGGAACTTCAGTGTGTTGAAAGGACATTCACTCATTTTTGATTTCATTAGTGTTTTTAGCTTTAAATATACAGCACCCAAGTGAAGTTGTCCACTGAATAAACTGTTTTCAGTAAGAGCAATCTTTAGGCTGTCCAAGTGAGACCATCCACAGCCATTTTTGGGGTATCTGTGTGGTACTGTCCACTTAATTTATACAGAGGTTACACATTATATATAATAGGCAGACAGTTTTGGTGTAGTTGGTATGTAGGTACAGTATAGTATGTAAGTATAGTATGTATATGTACAGCAAATTCTGCCTCGACCACATCAGCATTATTGTGAGCCTTTGAACGGCCATAATAAAAGGCTATTCATTTTTTTTTTAAATTTCTATTGAGTGACATTTCTAGAAAAAAAGAGTCAATATACATGTAAATTATTCAACTGTATGAACTATTGAGTGATGACATTATATTGATTAATCTTTTACAAATATCTCTGTTTTCCAAGTATCAAAAATATATATCATTAAGAAAGAGATTTAAAAAGAACTCACATAGGATTATCTCTGCTAAGTACATGCATGTCCATAGTCTCCCATCTCCCTTGTCTTTGGGCCCCATCAGCTTTTCTTTTTTCAACATATTTGTAGGTGTCTACACTGGATGATACCTTTTGGGATTTGGAATTAATCAGTGGATCACACTAAAGGCCCACACCTAGGAGCATAGCTGGGGTTAAAGCAACACATTTACTGTAATACGCTGATAATATACTTGTCAAATAACATGTTTTGCACAATAATCATGCTGTAATTATGTTTTATAAAAGGTCAACATCATTACCATTCCTCCATATTTGGAAAAGGCAACATTATTAATATGCCGAGATTGGTTGATGGAAGATCATGCACAAGTGAACAAATTCGTGCCATCACCACATCAGAGTGGTGCATGCAGAACACGGGTGGTCACTACAGGCCATTTCAATATTCGTACGGTTCGTATTGTTCAGTAC
The DNA here is from genome assembly GCA_037576675.1 of Pangasius sanitwongsei. Lineage (NCBI taxonomy): Eukaryota > Metazoa > Chordata > Actinopteri > Siluriformes > Pangasiidae > Pangasius > Pangasius sanitwongsei. Next base: position 24,331,045 of record CM075013.1, on the reverse strand, counting down.
AGTATGCATATGTAAAGCATATTACGTAGGATATTATGCATACGTAACGCATAGTTTGTATGTTAGTGTGCATACGTACAGCATTGTATAGGTTAGTATGTCTATGGACAGTATGGTATGCAGTTTATTATGTCTATATACAGTATGGTATGTAGGTTAGTATGTCTATGTCTAGGTTAAATTCCTAGTATGTTCATATGTAAGTATGTTTAAAGATTAAAACATGATCAAAGATTAAAGCGTTAAGTCGTTAAAACATTAAATTGTTACTTGGATATTCCAGGAGGTTGCTAGGGTGTTGCTAGGTGGTTGGTGGTACAGACTATGATATTAAAGAAAGAAAAGTATGTTAGCCTCTGGTGGGTGTGATTTCAGAACCTGTAATAGGCAGTTGAGATGTAATAGAATGCCCTTTGACCTCTGGGATGAACTGGGGATGCACAAATCCCCACGCTCCAAAATCTAGTGGAAAGCTTTCTCAGAACAGTGGAGGTTATTATAACAGCAAAGGGAGAACAACAACTGGAATGGGATGTTTCATAAGCACATATGGATGTGATGGTCAGGTTTACACATACTTTTGGCCAAATAGTGTACCTTTGTTCAACTGTGTTTGAGGCAATATCATTAACCAGGGTTGATACCTTTCAGCAAATTTTCATGCCCAACTACAACTACATCTCAAACACCAGACAAAAGACTAGCTCAAAAAGGCATTGGAAAAGCGAGACATCTTTTTTCTCAGCCTTTCTCAACATGTGAAATACTTGTTTCTCAGTCCTTTCTGATGTATAGACATTACTCTAAAATGCACACATTGCTTTTTTATGGAACTTTATTATATTTAATTCAGAATATTTGCTATAAAACAAGATCTTGGCAGGCATGGAGTGTTTTTAAACTAGCCCAATCAAGCAGCCCTGTCATTAACTGTCCTGTCTGATGCTCCTTCTCCACTGAAAAGTGTGAGTGGGGCAGTGAGAGAGGGAGGGAGAGAGAGAGAGAGAGAGAGAGAGAGAGAGAGAGGGAGAGACAGCTCTTTGACCACTTGGTGCAATAATAATTCTTTGGAAGCTAAATGGGGTAGTGAGCACACTAGGGATTGTGCAACATCTAGAAAAGCTAGCAAATCAACAGTAAATCAGCTTGTATCTGTTAAATAGCAATGCTTTTTAAAATTGTTGGTCACTCAAAAGGGGTAATTAATATTTAAATGGAGTTTAAAATGTCCAGTTGTGAATGAGTACTTGAAAATTAATATTCGTTAAACATTTAACATATATGATGGCCCTCTGCTCTATCTGCCCCATGGATGAGCTGCCACTGCCCATTTATTTTTACAGACCAAAGAGACCACTGTCTTGGCTACAGTTTCTCTCTATAAAAGACCCGGAAACTGTGATTCATGCTCTTATTACAACACAGTTGGACTACTGTAATTCTCTGTATGCTGACTTGCCTCACACTGCCTTATCTCGCTTGCAGCTTGTGCAAAATGCAGCAGCTAGATTTTTAACAGGGACCAAAAAAGAGGGACCATATTTCCCCTGTTTTGGCATCACTTCACTGGCTTCCTGTTAAGCTCAGAGTTGATTTTAAAATTCTTATTTGTGTATATAAAGCTCTTTCTGGTCTTGCTACACAGTACATTATTGACTTTCTTCACCCCTACTCTCCTGCCAGAATGCCAAGATCTTGTAATCAACTTCTTCTCTCTGTCCCCCATTGTTGTACTAAGACAAAGGGTGATTCGAGCCTTTTCTGTGGTTGGTCCAAAATGCTGGAACCATCTCCCTTTTCTCATGACGTCTGCTCCATCTTTAGCCATTTTTAAATCTTCTCTTAAAAATTATTTTTATTCTTTGTCTTATGATGCTATTTAATGTGTTGCTATATGATGTTATGTGCAGCACTTTGGCTCAACTACTGTTGTCTTTAAATATTAATATAAATAAACTTTATATTATAAATAATATATATAAATATATATTTAAATAATTATTAAAAGATTATAAATAAAATTTGACTTAATTTGACTTGACTGTATTGCCTTCTTGTGCACAAGACTGAGGTTTGCAAACTCACATGTCAAATTTCACCTAGATAAAGTTGCCATTTAGTTAAAGTAACAGCTACCAAAGGCACCTTAAATGTCATAAATGCATGCATGTTGGCAGCTCTGATGCCAAACTTACACTTTCTCACTCTATTGTTCTCTCTGATGATTGGCTGCTGGCTCCTGTCAGTTACTTTCAGTGCTTGAAGTGCCACACACCTCAGCATGACCCAGCACTGACTGTGGATTACTATTACAGACCTGCCAGGGGACTCACAGCAACTCAGAAATATCATACTATAGAGCAGAGGTATGCAAACTAAAGGAATTGCAGGGGTGATGGGTGAGAAATGAGATGGAAAATACCATAACTAAATATTTAAATGACTATGTCAGACCTGCCTGTCTTTATGCAAAGTATTTTGCATTTGAGCTCAGAATTGTAATATCGAAGTACATTAGAACTAGTTATCACTCAAAAATACTCCCAAAGAGCAGTCTTTTTTCATCATAAAAATGGCAAATCCACATGAATGATTGACAGTCCTGCCTCCATCCAGTCAGATGTATTTAAACAGTTTCTATCAGTTTGCAAGCTCTCAAAAACCTTCGAAGTGGAGAAAAAGTTTGAATACCTCTGGAAGGAACACTTATTCACTTTCAGCAACCACTTTATCCTTGTCAGGCTCGCAGATCTGGAGACTATCCCAGTAACACTGAGTGTGAGGCAGGAACATGTATTGGATGGGACGCCCGTCCATGCACACATGCATTCACACACTCATTCACAGTTAGGGGCAAATTGTAGCCAATCAACATACTGGCATGTTTTTGGGAGGTGTGAAGAAAGCCCATGCGAATACGAGTAGAACATGAACAGAACTCCACACAGACTAACCCTCACTTGAAAAGTTATTGTTCGGTTCAGTTCATTTTTACATAGTGGTTCGTAAAATAGCAGAATAAGTCTAAGTATATATTTTAATAAAATAAATAGATAGAAAAATCAAATTAGATCTTTATTATCATCAAATCACTTGTAACATGTCATTCCACCTTCAAACTTAAAAGTTCAAAACTTCCCTGAGTGACACCAAACTGTGTTGAAGGAGAGAGTAATGTGGATTCTACTGTTTTTAACTCTATGATTGCTTTTCGTTTATTTTCTACTCAACAAGGTGTCAGTGCACATAAACAGTTTTCAGGTTTAAGATACTGAACAACTCAACTAAGTCATGTGAGGCAAATGTGTGTGAGCTCCAGTGGAAAAAATTAAAAAAAAGTTTTAACATGTCTTGGCTAAATGACAACACTGTGGCTAGGAAATCCATTGTATAAGATTATTCAACAAACTAACATGGTAATTTTTAAAAATGGGAGGCTGAGCATTTTTAAAAGCTGTTAACGGCAATGACAAATCGCTCCCATGTACCAAAACAGCTCTGAGGCTAACCAGCACTAGCTGTCAAGCCCTGTTATCTATGTTAGCATTTGTGGGTGAGGTATTTCTTAATTATTTTCTGTAATGAAGCTGAATGTCGGTCCAAGGGGGTCATTATGATTCTCCCAGGTGTGTTACCATTCAGGGGGAACTCCTGTGAGGCTCACTTAAGACTTTATTACTGTTCCTTCTGTGTGTGTGTGTGTGTGTGTCTTGTTCATGTTAGTTAGTTAGTTGGGGGTAGTGTCCCTAAATAACAGCTGTTAAGTAAACACTATAAGAATATCTCTTTTCTGTTATTTTCTGTTCTCTGTTTCTCTTTCTGGCTAAGAATATAAACTAAATAGCTAGCTACCTGGGTAATCATACCACTATATAAAATAAAATATTAAATAAAACAATGTATTCAATAAGGTAGCTATAAAAAGCATATATATATATATATATATATATATATATATATATATAACTTTACCTACATGATCTAGATTGAAAGTAGGTGTCACAATGGAAGGGCTGAGACAGGTGCAAATGCAGTATCAACAGTTTAATGTTCCAAGCAAACAATTCCAAAATGAGAGACAGGTTCAAGGTCAAAAAATAGGCAAAGGTTCAGGTGATCGCAAACAGAATAGAAAATAGAAAAACCAGGACACAGAAACCAGGAAACAGAAACAGAGTCCAGAAAAACCAGGATCGTAATCAACAAACAAAGGCTTGGTAAGTCAGGTGATGGACACTGAGCGTTACCTCACACTGATGATGAACGTGACTGTTGAGCGTTGTGCTGGGGATTGTAGTTTGAAGTGGCCATGTTTGTATGCCGTGGTGCGTTCTGGGAAGTTGAGTTCAAGGAAGGAGTAGACCTGACAGTAGGCATTCAGATTTATTGTTTTGTTTTGGGTTTTTTTTTTTCCATTAATCATGAACCCTACACCACTATGCTCCCAGAAACACTGGAAAAACACTGGACTAGAAATAGTAGCAGTGTCAACATGGTGTGTGGATTCTGGCTCTGACACTTCCACACCCTCAGCTACATCATTCCATCATAATTGGTCTAAACTAGAGGTGTGCACGGGACTGTTTTTTTATTATTATTATTTTTTATCTGATTTTTATCTGATTATTATCTGATTATTATTTTTGTTCGTACCTGCCCACAATATTTTCTAATGAATTTAGTTGTTTTGTAGTAAATCTAGTAGCCTAATTTAAACTACCACGACCCTGACCAGGCAGGTACTAAGGATGATCGAAAGAGTTACTTAGTCTTTCAAAAATACAAATAAAAATTTTTTTTCAGATCAGGCTCTCAAGTTTCACAACATAATTACCTCCAAATAAACCTTTCTGGCAAGCTTTCTAAAAAAAAAAAGGTGTGCCTCCTATTAGTATATGTATTTGTATCCTTTCAGAACACATTATCTGTTCACATCACATTGTCACATTATCTAGATACTAGATAATATACTAAAAGTTACTATAACTTGGATGGGGGCAGCAAGGATTCTTTGTAAGGATGACATCATGGAACACACTCACCACAATACAACCAGTTATTTGATTAGTGTAGCTACTGCTAGCTAAGGCAACTAATAAATTCAACAGAAGTCTCACAAGAAAAAAGGTAATGTAGGAACATAACACAGGTCTTATAACAGAAACAGCCCTGATATCAGGTGAGAAGTCTCAGTTTCCTCCAAGGTCTCTTCCTCTATCATAAAGGGTTTCCCGTGTGCCTGCTGTTGCCTTGTCTTGCTCACTAGGCATAAAGTCACTGATGTCAGCTATGAGACTGTTATTCTATATAATAAAAAGCACCATAAAATACAATTCTCTAAAATGATATTTGTGTGTGTACGCTTTGTGCTCATGTTTGCGTGTCCATACATGTGTGGGGTGTGTCTGTGTGTGCGTGTTTGTGGATTTTTGTTTGCAACCCTGTTTACATGTGTGTGTATGAAATATGAATATGTGACTACTACATAAGCATTTGAATATGTGAATATGTAAATATATGCAAAATATGAATATGCAATTTCTCACTGCATGTGTTTCTTTTTGTTTTCTGTGTGTGTGTGTGTGGACTCAACGTGGGGGCTGGGCTGTTTTGTATGTGTACACACATTTATCACACCCTCTGCTCTGGAACCTTCTGAGAAATCGACTACAGCTTCCAAGTGATGTTACAGTAAAGATGGTTCTATCAACCAATCAGAGCACGAGCCTCAGAGTGGGCCAATCGGATCACTGGTGGTCGGAACAGGACTGATGAGGGAGTGAAACAGCAGTGACAGCTCAGCACACTCACACATTCACACTCTTCGACACCCCTCGTAACAGTGGATCAGAGATTAGATCTCTCTCCATGTCGCTGTGGAGAATGTGTTTCACAATTTCTTTTCTGAATCTTTAATAATTTAAAAAAAAAGGGGGGGGGGGGGGACGACCCAGCGAGATTCCACATGTTTTTGTATCATTAGCTGCTACTTACTTAACACTAATTTAAAATCTTTTAGTGTTTAATGTTCTTAAAGGCTTTGCCATTCTTCATCCATGAAGGAATGATCAACTGTGTTCCAGATGGAGGTTTCATTTACATTTTGTTGTTATTAAAGCCATGTTGATCTGTGAAGCACCATCCTACTTTTCTTGGAGGGTAGAGGAGTGTGATAATCACCTCTGTGTGTGTGTGTGTATGTGTGTGGATGTGTGTGTGTGGATGTGTTGATGTGATGGGCTGATGGCAGCAGTAATCTGCCTTTCCTGTCATCTACAGGAGTTTTTCCCTATACATCATGGACAGATACAGAAAAAAAGGGGAAAATGAGAGAGAGAAGCAGAGACCGCGGTGGGGGAGGAGTGTTGGAAATGCAAAGTCAGTGGGAAAAAAGGGTGGAGAAATGGGAAATGGGAAGGACAATTAGCAGTGATTTTGTCAGCCTCCCTGAGGCAAGTGTATATTATTAATTCATATCTCTGTGAAAGCAATATTGAGGCACACTATGAGCTTTACTGTTGTTTTTGCTGTTTGGGCTGCTATTGTCACACAGATGTGTCATAGCACACATGCCACACATAGGCTACATCAATTACATCAAACCATTTTGAAGAAAATAGATATTATTTTGATACTGTAAAATTTATAAATGTCAAATGCTGCAATTGACCACAAAAATGGAATATTTCATTACACACTTTTTATAGGAAGTAGCTCAATCTGCTTTTCATTTTTGCCTTTCACAGGAACTTCTTTTAATCAAGGTTAAACCAATGGTCTATCAGCTGTATTAATGCTTTAATGCTCTCTACACCCTTTATGTGTTCTGGCATGAGAGTCTTCATAATTAAAACTCTTCATTATGGAACTTGCATTTCCTCTTTAGTCTCTATATTTTTGATGGCTGTATAATTGATCATTTCCACCATTTTACACCATTTTGCTTTTAAACCACAAATTGCTCCTAGAATACAGAATGGACCGAATCGCTCAACACGCAAGCACATTTTGCATGATGAGCCATAGTCTTAAACTGAACCTTAATTTCAGGCACACTATGAGTCATGTTTTGTGAGAAATAGAGACACTGAGACAACAATAGAGAGGAAACAGTAAGAGACACAGCTCTTATCTGACCAGACAGGAGCTGTTGCTGTTGGCTTCGGGGGTAAACACACTATCACTATCTTCATTACACACACACTCACACTCAGTCAAAGAATGACAAAAAACTCCTGACAGCTGATAAATTAACACGATTTTAAATTCGACATGTCAAACACCCCAAATACCACCATCTGTGCTCCTTCAGGACAGAGGCTGTCTAGGTAGGACAGGTAAAGTCTGACTCATTTGGAAAGCAACATAAGGACATAATCGCAGCTGTCAGACTCTGCTATGCAAGACCTTGAGTTATTTTGGCTGTATGTTTGGGGTCATTGTCTTCTGTATGTCTTCTGCATTGTCTTCCATCTTCTCCCCGGATTCATTTTTTTTTTGCTGATGAGATTAAATTCTCCTCTAATATCTCCTGGCACATTGTTCCATTCATGTTTCCTTTGATGGCATGTAATGCCCCAGTACCATTTGCAGAGAATCAGCCCCACATCATGATGCTCCCATGGTGTTCTAGGGATCATACGCACAACGCTTCCTTATCCAAACATGACGAGCTGAATTATTGCCACAATTCTAGTTTTGTTTCATCTGACCAGAGTATATTGTTCCGATAGAGATATACTCAAGAGTTGTAGAGCTCTGATTTATTTAATACTTCTAGAGATGTATCTCTGTGCTTCTTTTTTAGCAGAGGAGTTTTTCCATTAACTTTCCACCTGCATATTATCGAACCAGTTGCACTGGCAGGGATGTTTATAAATAAATAAATAAATAAATATATTTTACATTTGAGAACTTTATGAGCTCCTTCAGAACTCATAAGAACTTTAGGAAGCTCCTACATCTTCACAATGATTGTTACTTGTTGCATGATATCTTCCCAGCCAGTGGCAATGTCTTTTATAAGACCAGGTGTAATTTGCACATGTTTTTTTTTTTCAGAACTTATATCCAGGACCTGACTTTTTATGTAACCTTTAAATATATGTTTTTAATATAGTGTATAAATACTTTTTCGTCTATCAATTTATTTTTTAAACATATCTTTTTTACGCTTGTGAATACATACTTTTTGTTAGTAATTAGCTCAACTTCAAAAGACATTATCATTAAATGGTTGATGTATGCATCTCCCATTTGAGATCCCCTATGAACACAGTTCCCAGAAACTTAAACTAAGTGACAGTGCTCACTGATGATGATCAGTGATGATGATGATAAGGATGAGTGGGGAGGGAGAAGATGTGTGTTTCCTGAAGTCAATGTGCATCTCTGTGGTTTTAAGAGTGTTGTGCTCAAGGTTGTTCTGGCTACACCAGGAGGCTAGCTGTTGAATCTCCTGGTGGTACTTTGACTCTTCACCGTCGGAGATGAGACCAATCACAGTAATGTCATCTACAAATTTGATCAACTTCACAGATGCATCACTGGAAACACAGTCATTAGTTTAAAGCGAATATAAAAGTGGTGAGAGGATACAACCTTGTGGTGCTCCAGTGCTGAGTGACCAGAGTTCAGAAATGTTGTGAAGTTTGTGAGCCACATATAGAGGGAACCAGGTACATGCAAAGTGATGAGTTTCTCTTGTAGGAGCTCAGGGACGATGGTTTTGAAGGCCGAGCAGAAACCTACAAAGAGGATCCTGGCATATGTGTTTGGAGATTCTAGGTGCTTTAATACGAAGTTAAGCCCGATATTAACTGCATTATCCACAGATCTGTTGCTTTTGTAGGCAAAATGCAGTGGATTTGAGAAATCCAATCACCAGTCTTTCAAAGGTCTTCATGATAACAGAGGTGTGGGCTACTGGTCTGTAATTATTAAGGGCAGTTATCTTTGAGGTTTTCCGCTCCAATGACCAGTTGTATATGTCTGTAAAGATGGGGGATGGCTGATCAACACAGTGTTTGATATATGCCATTGACATATATCATATGTCATTTCCTTCATGGTTACACCTGCCCTCACCTTATTAACAGCTCCAATGCTGTCAAGTAGAAGGGTCTTGCGATCTGAGACAGTGCAATTCCCAAACCAGGCAGTGATGCAGCTGCACAGGATGCTCTCGATAGTC
>CM075013.1:24294343-24312049 GCA_037576675.1 Pangasius sanitwongsei | reverse complement strand
TGAATGAACACAAATCCCCACAGCCACGCTCCAACATCTAGTGGAAAGCCTTCCCAGAAGAGTGGAGCTTATTATAAGAGCAAAAGGGTATTAAATCTGGAATGGGATGTTCAACAAGCAGATATGGGTGTGATGGTCAGGTGTCCACATACTTTTGTCCATATACTGTACTTCTCTGAGCAAAGATGCTCACACAGGGTGACGCTTACACGTAATGTGAGCAGGTGGCAGAGTTGCATAAAGCACAACTAAATGAACAGAAAAAGAGACAGCGAGAAAATCTTGGAAGGCTGTGGTCCCCTGATCCACATTGGCACTTCCCATTGTTTTATTTGCACAATTTTACTTATAGAAAAAGAAAACTGACAGTTAAATGTACTTATATTTTTATGAGAATAATCCTTGGTGCCATATTAACCCTACTTAAAATATACTTAATTGAATTTACTTGTGTGAATTGCTTTCATATTTTTCTTGAGGAAATTCCACTTCAATATTTTTTTCAGTGTGTATTCGTATTAACTGTGAGTAATTACAGGCTGCAAACAGCTGTGAAGTAATTTCATACATTCACAGATCTATTATAGGCTACATAATGATATAAATAGGCTACAGAATCATGCATTTTCTATGAGCCAGTGGCGTTTTTGGTATTGCCATTCTCTTGGAAGTATGTGCTGAGCTGGTCCAAGGTTTAGAGAGACCAAAGTGCAGTACCTGTCCACTTACAGATCTTAACAACCCTTGTATGGATTGGGGATATCCCAGCCATCTTTAAGCTCCTTCATGTCAGCCGTATTTTGTGACATGATTAAACATACAAGTCGATACATCAGAGCTGCTTACACAGTGAGTGAAGAAGCCAACATCAAAGCACAATTTTCAGCAATGTCCAGTTTCCCAAATGTAATCAGGGCAAATGACTGCACTCATGTTGCTACGAAGTCATCTAATCAGAATTTTGCCAATCGAAAGCAATTTAATTCTCTAAATGATTTTCTCTAAATGAAGTCATTTTTATACCCCAAACCTACACAGAGCAGAGGAGAGACACTACACTGACGCATGTTCTTTCACGCATTCAGAATGCACCACTGGCAGTGAAGCAGTGGGAGACTGCTTCAGGTGGGAGACTGCTTCAAGTCAGACACTGCTTCAGGAGGGACACTGCTTCAAGTCAGACACTGCTTCAGGTGGGAGACTGCTTCAGGAGGGACACTGCTTCAGGTGGGACACTGCTTCAGGTGGATCACTGCTCCAGGTGGGAGACTGCTCCAGGTGGGAGACTGCTCCAGGTGGATCACTGCTCCAGGTGGGAGACTGCTTCAGGAGGGACACTGCTTCAGGAGGGACACTGCTTCAGGTGGGAGACTGCTTCAGGAGGGACACTGCTTCAGGTGGGACACTGCTCCAGGTGGGAGACTGCTTCAGGTGGGATACTGTTTCAGGTGGAATTCACTTCTGAGAAAGATTAACATAAAGGCACACCTGGAAGCTGCTATATGGCATAAGTCTGAGCGCTTTAAGGAAAAATTTTCAGATGTTGGGTCTAAAAGCAAAGCATTATGTTTGGCATAGATAAAATACAACACAACACCCAGGTAGCACCATTCCTACCATGAAAGACATTGGGGGTAGCATCATGCCCTGGGGTTGCTTTTCAGCAAGAGGAAATGGAAATCATGTTGCCATCAAGGACAACATGGATGGAGCCAAATACAAGCAAATTCTTGAGAAGAACCTGTTCCAGTCAGCCAGAATTCTGTGTCTATGAAAATATGCATTCCAACAGGACAATGAGCCTAAGCACAGGGCAAACACTAAAAAGGAATGGCTTGAAAAAAGGTTTGTGTTTTGGAGTCAAAGCCCAGATTTTTTAAAAATTGAAAATCTGTGGCATGACCTGAAAGTTGATGTCCACCAACATTCTCCATCTAATTTGGGAGATGGAGAAAATTTGCTTATTTGAATACTTATCAATTAAACAGTGTAACAGTGTCTTTCAAAATTTTGTAGGTTAACCATCCAGGCCTGCTGCTTTTCCAACTCTCATTTTAGCAATAGTTTCTATTATTTCCGTTTTGCTTCAGACAGTAAAGGAATGTTGAGAACCAATATTGTTTTATTAAATGTTTCTATTCTGATTTAGAATAGAATTTAGTTAGTGATAAATTCACATATTTACAATATATTTTTTGAATCCATTTATTTCTGAAAAAAGCTGCTTTGTGACAATGTCCATTGTTAAAAGCGCTATACAAATAAAATTGAATTGAATTGATTTATCCAGGGCTTGATAAAACAAAGTAAGTGTAGAATTTATCATTTTTGGATCTGCTTGTAAGTCACTAGGTGGAGTTTTAATGTTAGTATTGGTTCTGATTGAGTCCAGCATTTTACCTTTTATTTTTAAAAGTAAAAAAAAAAAATTCTTTGCCCGTTTGTAAGATGTTGTTTAATGCATATGCAGCTGTTCTTGCTCATTATAGTGAGCTCTTGCTGTAGAGACTGTGATCTTGTTAAGTCTGTATGAACCTGAAGTTCATTTTCTTTGATGTCTCCTTGAATGAATCAGAGTCAGCAGAACCTGAACCTGAATTTGTAATGTTAGAAAGAAAACCATGTAAATGTGATGTGAAAATTTGACAGACACATCCATTTCCCATATGGCACAGAAGGCTCACATTTATTTGTTAAATCAAACACACAATTGTTCTTTATACATTTCAGATACAGCGCTGTATTTTTACAAAGCCAACCAGAGAATGCTAGCACCTCAATGTTAAGGTCAAGTTTATCAGTTTATTTGGACACACGCACGCACACACACACGTCTCTGTTTTTCCAAGACAGTTCAAGTGAAAAATCAGGACCAGTGAGTCATAAAGGTAAAGCCAAAGCTACAAAACATTCAGATAATTAAACAGTCATGTACACAGTTCACAAGTTGTTAGTGGTCATTAGTGGATGATCTCAGTGTTCCTCTGAGCTCACGTCCAGCTTCCTCTGAGGGATGTACAGGCTCTTACTGGCAGTGGGCGTGACCACGGTGGAGACTGGTGTGTGGAAAAAGCACTGCTGGTGGGCAGAGCCACTTTTGGGCGTGGTCAGGGCCGGCTAAAGACAAAAAGTTTAGGAAATCATTTCTATTATTTTATTATTATATTATATAATGTATATTTAAATAACTTTTAATGCCACAATAATTGCTCAACTTTCAAGTTTGCATTATTATCATGACACCTTGGACTTGTATGTGGAGCACAAAGTATATGTGCATGTCTGCATTGTGCTCACCTGCTGCAGGCTGATGAGTGTGAGAGGTGAGACGGGCTTGATGAAGATCATGCCATGTGTTTGGAGTGGTGTGTGAGCATGCGTGTGTGTGCAGGGTATGGGGCTCGGCTGCTCCGGTGCTGGTACTGTATGTGTGGTGCTGGGTGTGTTGTGGATCAGAGCAAGGTTCTGCAGGGTGAAGTTGAGGATGGAGGGGTTTGGGCTGACCCGGTGGGTGGGGCGATGGACAGGTAGAGGGGATGGGGTGAACTCCTGAGGTGAAGGGGCTATCGAACCTGCAAATCACAACAGAAATAAATTAATAATTAAACAGAGAAGCTGGACACAATGAGACAGACAGATAGTAGGTCTGTCCGAGTCTTATTACACTTATGTATTATGATTCAGTATTTAACAAGAGCAAAAGAGCAAAAATATTGTATCACGATTCTCAGACATTTCTAAAATAAATGATATACATAATTAAAAACAGATTTGTTAAAGCGATAATACATTATTTAATGTCTACAAAACTAAAAGTTTTATTTATAAAAATAAATAAAAATTATTTAACACTGAAGAGAAAAATTGTAAATTTGTACAATTTTTAACATTATACTTTTTTAAGATTAGGTAGAAAATTTGACCATCACATCAACTGTTCCAGTCTGTAATGATTATTTTGAAATTAATAAAAAAAGATGGAGAAAACCGCACGGCCTCAGTGTTTCCAGAGACACAATACATTGTGAATTAAAAAATTTTAAAAAAATAAGTGATTATACCACCAATCAGTCACTAACTCTCTGAATGGGTTCAGTGTGTGTGTGTGTGTGTGTGTGTGTATATGTGTGTGTGTGTGAGATTTACCTGCAGTTGGTGTGCGATAGATGTATGTTGGCGTTTTATTTGTCTCTCCACTGGAGGTCGGAGTCTCTTTAAAGCTAAGCAGAGGCTGTTGGGAAATTGGAATCAAATAACCTGTGGGGATCAGAGTCTGATATACACACACACACCCCCACACACACACACCCCCACACACACAAATACACACCAGAATTAGAAGCAGACATCTTTTACCATAATTTACAATATTATCAGGATATACTATATTTTAAAAAGTTTTTATCTGTAGCTCTACTCATTGGCCACTACATGAACAAACCATGACAGCATCTCATTCAGGCCTCTGTAATGCTGTTTGTCAAGCTGCCTCCACCCAAAGAAGGTGAACAAGAAGGAAGTGACAGTATTGAGACATGCATACTAGTAAAATGTGTTTAATATTGTGATCTACTATATAACTGATTACAGCTTAGGAATGTGACATCACGCAGTGGTGATATCTACTACATTCAGAGCTTTGTTACTTTAATGTAGTAAGCTTACTATTCATTCTCCTGTTATTATTGTGGCTATGAATTGACTAAAGCCTTGACTGATTTAGTGCTATATAAAATAATAAGTCAATGAACCTCACACCACTAACGTATCCTCACTGGAAAGACCGCTGTGTCAGTGTAATGCCATGTAATTGAACCTTTTGCAAATGTATTAAAAAACCCTGAAAACTCTCATTTAGATAACTATTCAGACCCTTTATTCAGTACTTTGTAGAAGCACCTCTGGCAGTAGTTACAGCTTCAGGTGTTCTTGGGTAAGTCTCTAAAAGCTTTCCATACCTGGAAATAGGCAGTTTCTTTCATTCTCTCATTCCTGCCAGATCCACTCAAGCTCAATCAGATTGAATGGTGAGTGTCTGTGAACCTCCATCTTCAGGTCTCTCCACAGTTGGCTGGACCACTCAAGGAAATCCTTCTCTCAATTCGGACCGTCTCCCCGTCCCTGCTACTTAGAAGCACCACAATAGCATGATGCTGCCATCACCATGCTTCACCATAGGGAGAGTATTACCAGTTGATGAGTAGTGCCTGGTTTTTGCCAGATGTAACTCTTGGAATTCAGGACAAAGGCTTCAATGTTTCTCTTATCAGACCAGAGAATCTCTTTCCTCATGTTCTCAGAGTCTTTTAGGTGCATACCACTTTCATTTTGCACAGGAACTGTCTAGAATCTCTGCCATAAAGACCTAATTGATGGAGTAGGTTCTTGGACACCAGGGAGATCAAACTCTAGAGACATCTCAAAATAATCAAAGCAAACAGGATGTACCTGAGCTCAATCCGGAGTGCCTTAGCCAAGGGTCTGAATACTTAGCTAAATAAGAGATTTAAGATTTTAATTTAGGGCTGCACAATATGTCTAAATTATTGAAATATTGTAAATGTAAATATCGCGATATGCATACAACTGAATGATTTTAATACTTCACGAAAAGTGAAAGTTTTAGGGCGAGGCAGATAGCAGAGAATACTTTCTTTTCCACAAAAGAACATGAAACGTCTATGTTGGTTACGTCATTTTCAGTTTTTAAATATATAAATATGTATATAAATATAATTTCAATTGATTTTACATAATTATAGCATTATCATACCGCATTATTTAACAACTTATTGCATACTGCATTTATCTTCAATATAGTGCAGCCCTATTTTAATTTTTAATAAACTTGCAAAGATTTCTGAAACATGTTTTCTCTTTGTCATTAAGGACTACTGTGTGCAGATTAATGGCCAAAAAGTCTATTTAATCCATTTTAAACGAAATCTATGACACAATAAAGTACAAAAGGTGAAGCGGTCTGAATACTTTCCAAACCCACTATAATCACTCAAACCAAAACAGTAAAGGTAATATGAGGTAGTGCTTCTGTATTATTAGTCCACTAATTGTTAGGAAATTTAATACCATTTTTAATTAGAGCTTTAGTTAATGTTAACATCAAACATCAGAAAGGTGAAAAATATGATCTCAGTGAATTTGACTGTGACATGGTTGTTGGTGCCAGTGGAGGTGCCATGGGTGCTGAGTGAGTATTTTAGAAACCACTCATCTCCTTCCTGCACACAGAATGGTGCGAAAAACAAAAATAAATCCAGTGAGAGGCAGTTCTGCGGGCATAAACGACTTCATGAGGGAGGTCAGAGGAGAATGGCCAGACTGTTTCAAGCTGACAGTAAGGCTACAGTAACTCAAATAACCGTATTCGAGTGCCATGCCGTCTGTCTGCTCTCGGAAGTTGTTCTCCTTTTTTAATTTATCAGTAATTTATAGGTTTATTTATTTATTTTTCCATAATTTTAATAATTCTTTATGATGTAATTTTTGTCCAAAATAGAGAAAATAGACACCGAATTTTTAAAAACTTTTCGCTAACTCAGTGCCTTTTGTACCAATTTTCAGCCCTGATCCTGTAACTTGTTTTGATCACTCCTTGGTCTTCATGATGCTGTTTGTTTAGGTATGTTCTCTAACAAACTTCAGGTTTTTCCAGGAACAGAGGAGTGTTTATATTGAGATCCCACAACACTCTAATTACAAGCAGGTTGACTACATTCAACTAATTATGTGACTTCTGATGGCAACTAGTTGCACCAGAACTAATTTAAGAGTTTCACAACAACAGGGCTGAATACTTATGGAATTTAGGAGCCACATTCACTAAAAAGCTAGCTCATGTCTAGCGCAGGGTTTCCAAAACTAGGGGTCCGCAAAAGAAACTTGGCTTGGGGCCACAGAAAATACATAATGTGGTTATTTGCCCAAAAAGTTTGGGAACCCCTGTTCTAGTGTGTCCAGTTGTTTCTTTATAGTGTTAGGTTGTTCTTGTGTGTGTGTGTGTGTGTGTGTGTGTGCGAGTGTGAGAGAGATTCTCTCTACCTCTGTGTTTGTGTGTCCAGTCGAATCCTGCAGAGTGGATGTGACCTGGTTCTGCATTTTCTCTTCCCTCTCCTCTGTCTCCAGGAAGTGCTGCAACTCCATGCTGTGCTCCACAGTATCAGGATTATTATGGGGTGTTTTGTTAAATTCAGGTTCGAGGTGCAGAGCTCTCGCAGAGGCACGGCTGGAACTCAGGGCTCCTCTACGATCTTTCAGACGAGCCTGCAGGATCTCACACAGCTTAGGGGACAAGCTCTGGAACATACAAACATACACAGACACACACATCTTAATAACTTCTGCAAAATAACCTACTCCCTTACAGCTCAGATTATTTAAAAAAAAAAAAAAAAAATTTTTTTTTGTTAATTTTAGCTTTTATAGCAAAGAATGAGCTATTCACCTTTGAGTTCGTCTCAGTCCGTTTAATCTTAGCCGGACTTCTTTCTAAACTTTCTAAGCATGTCCGTTTCAGAGCAGGACTTGCCAGCTCGAAACCGTGCACCCTCTGGCCTGTCACTGTTACAGACGCTGGTGACGCCTTTGTGTTTGCTCCTCTGGGGCTTTCAAAGGTCATGGAGCGCACAGCAGTGCTAGACGGCAGAGGCCTGGCAACAGGGCGAGGACGGACAGGGGTGTGGCTGACATACACAGCATGGGGAAGCAGCACAGGAACGAGGGAGCAGCAGGGAGGAGGCGCAAGCGATAACTGCACCGTCCGAGGACAAGCCTCTGCCCCTGATGTCATCATGGGGGGAATGGGTGACAACACTGAGTTTTTCTGTTGCAAGTGAGCAGCCTCTTTCGGATCACTCTGCTTCTGAGCATTCCTAAAATTAACAGCAGTAACAAGCAATATTAATTAATAACAATCAAACTGTTTTTCCAATTTTATTTAAATTAGTCATGACATAGATTAGTAATAGGAATCAAACTTCCTATTTATAGGAAAGCTCTTCCTTGGCATATATAAGTGGGAATGTGGCAGTAAAATTAAGCTCTCACAATGAATGGAAGCCAGTAGCAAAATGCTAACTGGTGGAAATTCATTTTTATTAATTAGCTGTGTTAGCATTTTTGCATTTTAACAAAACCCTGAGGCTGATTGTACAGCAAACTTTAGTCTATTAAAAAAACAAAGTAAATTCGATATAAAAGGATGGTGACATTAATTATGCAATGGCCTCTACAGTTTTACTGCCAACATTTCTTTTTACAATTAGTTAATTAGTTGCAGTAGTTAAAAGGTTTTTTTACATAGCTTGCTGGTCCAGCTGCATTTTACAAATCTCAGCGAGGTGATCCATTTTACTCGGATAGAAACTTCCATTAGCTGCATCACCTGAAACAATGAGAAAGAACTATAAGCACCATTGGGACAAATTTCTTTTCTCAAGGCAGCATTTAAAACATCTGAAATCATGCCCTCACTTGTGATTTTAATGGGGCTTGATGGAGCAGAGTTGATCTTCCTGCGATCATCCTGGATGCTTTTGGCCAATTTGACGAGTGAATGATGTCGTGTGAAGCCTCGTTTAGTGCTGGGAGAGCAGAAAAGGTTTTTGGTGCAGTTATCTACAGACGAGCGGGATTCGAGGGGCCGAGGGCAAGAAGAAGCCTCAACCTGCAAACCTGAAACAAAGCAAAAAGAGTAAGGCAAATCAGCAAATCATCTACAGGCGAATCATATCGTAATAGAACGATGAACGTACAGTACAGGGAAAACACAAATACAGAATAAATCAAATGGACTGTCACATGGTGTTTTGTATAGGAAGTATAGATGTATAACCCCATTAGGTGGCACTGACCCTGTAAGGACAGATTCTCTGGTCCAGTCCATTTAAATGCTGGTTTTCTTCCTCGTTCTTCCGTCACATGCACTTTCTTAATAAGCTTAAGACTACTGAGTACGTTAGAGATGTCATATAGACGACGAATCTTTGCTAGAAATACAAAATGGAAAAGAGGAAATGAAAAATTAGAAAATGAGTACATTCAACAATTAGCATCAGGCTAAACATACAATCCCCTGTAATGTTTTTCAAGCATCTTGTCCATGGAACAGTATTATGAGGTTACTCTGAAGCAGAGCTTTTGAAGGCAGAAACCTCCTGAATGCAGCAGAGCAGACTGACACTATTAGAGCTTATCGGAACAGTATTTTACAGGATTTTAATATTTGTGGGTGCTTCGGAGTACCCAAATACTCATTCTCAAACCCGCTCTTACAAACAACGTTCATTAATTTCATGATTAATGATAATATTAGGTACGTTCTTTATTGTATTTCAAAATATATCCAGTAGATGACAATGATGTATTAATAGTGTCTATTGGTGATAGCACAAGTAAACTAAAATGAACCATGTGCATGAACTAACAGCAAGAGTTATTGTTGTAAACTATTTTTTAAATTATTGCACAAATCACTTTTGGAACCTTAAACTTAGCCTACAGTGTAAAAGTTGTGAACGGTTCAGTAGCTGTGTAACAATAACGTAAAAATGAACAAGAACTCAATGTCAACAGTGTCAACAGGGATGCCTCTGCCACCAGCAGAAAACAGAACATTGCCACCACCTAGTGGCAGAGGCTTAAAAATCAAGGTGCTGTAGGTGTTCACCTTGTGCATCTGACTTCAGACCCCACAACATCATACCTTTGTGCTTTCTGATCTGCCTGTCAGGTCAGTGTTTTTAAAGCAATAATCCATTTTATTTGGTGTTAAAAATATTTTACAGAACATGTTCTGTATTCAGGGCCGCCGTATTTGTTCAACAGTTATAAAGTAACTGGGTCACTTCACCCATCTTTCCACAAATGGCTTGCAATTTGAACGTTTAGTGTACTACACAGGGTGGAGAAATCATTATGTCATTGCCTATGTGGTGTACTTATACAGGGTTTAGGAAGGTAAAGATGAAGTTTCTGTATATTAATTAGAGAAAAGTATTTTAATTATTTGGGCCAGCCCTCAACACTACCCACAGTAACAATGCTGTGCAGATTAAAGATCATGTTAATGTTGAAGAATGCACAGTAACAAGTGTGTTACTCACTCTTGAACTTGCTCTTGTCCTGGTCCACCACCTGGTCTTCTCCGATCAGGATCTTGGCTGCGATTTCCAGGCTCACCACACGTGGACTTGACACCAGGAACAGCATAACGAACTTCTGACTCATCACACGCAGGGACTTATCCTTACGGCTAGCTGTGGGTGCAGTAGGCCATGGGAAATAAAAATATAAGTACTGTGGTACATGTGTCCCTCTTACAAACTAAATTAACTTAAAATCAGACACCTACACGTGCTCCACACACACTATAATCCACAATAACACACTATAACACATATCCTCAAGACTCTACGAGGGAAACATGGTAACAGTCTGAAACCGCAACAACATTTTAAGTTAAAATTTGAGTGTTAAATGTAATGTAACGTAATGAGCATGTATGTACTCTGGGCTCTTAATGAGAAAGATTTAGTTCCACACTGACCCCCTTTAGCATCGACGGTGGTTTCACTGAAGCCTGGCTCCTTCTGTGTGATTTCTCCATCGGTGTCCTCATTCTCTTTCTCCTCTCCCTCCATCTCCAGCATATCCTCTGCATGTCTCTGCCGTATCTGCTGGATCTGCTGGCTATAGTGGTGTTTCTCTCCCTCTCTTTGCAGCAATGCTAGCGTGTGTGCTAGCTGAGCACGACCGTGCCATGTGTAGCGGTTTTTAGCCAAACGGCTGACCATGTTCAGGCTCTCCAGGACGTTCATGATGTCATATATACGTCGTCGTTCCACATCTGAGAGAGAACCAAAACATATAATTAAAACCGACATCCACATAGCTGTGCATATACCAGCCAATTGTAAATCACTAGACACACTTTACAAGTGTGTGAGACGTGTGCAAACACAACATACTGTGTATATTTAATGCAAGATCCAACAACAACAACCAAATTTGAGTACTCGCTCAGTTTCTTTGAAGAGAATGTGAACTGCTGAAATAACCAAAATGCATACTATGCTGTTTGTAAGAGGCTTACTCAGTTCGATAGCAACATCATCAAGGCAAATGTCATTGTTTACAGCTGGATTCGGATAATCTGGATATCGAGCCAAAAATTTGTGACACAGCAACCCGAGGCTTTTCTCTTTTCGGCTGAGCTGCAGCCTCTCTGATTCTTCTCCTTGTTCAGTATCCTGTAGAGGAAAAAACAAACATACCAACACACATGTCAGAGCAGGCAGACGGTCAGGTCAAACACGGGCCAACCCAGCACGCCTCAGTCCCAGCACGTGGATATGTCAATGCGAAGCTTCCCAGACAAAACTATCCAGTATCCGGTATTAGGCTGATATCAGCAGAAAATGCTCTATTGGATATTGGAGGGGGAAATGATCCTGATCTGATTTCGTGACAAATCTATCCTGAAATATCTCCGAATTCTTTGAGGCACATCAGATAATGTAAAGTAGAGGGGTTAATCAGCGCCGCCTTTCTCTTTCCTGCAGGCTTCTCGTCTGAGTGAGCAGCATGGTCATTTTAGGTACGTCAATTGTAAAATCACTCATTCTAAAGCAGAGCAGTTGAAAAAAATTGTATCAGTATCAATCTATACTCAAGGTTTCAGTATCGATATTGAAAAGAAAAAGTCCACCAACAGCCTTATTGTACAATGTCAGTAGGTTATCCACCTGGATAAATGCAACTTAGTATTAAACCAGACTGTCAGACTTTGAGCTTGCCTTGTGTGCTTCGTGCGCAACACAACATGATGCTCCTACGTTTGTGAGACTATTTGGAATCAACAAACTAGGCACCAGAAGCTCTAACTGGTCAGTGGAAGAATGGGCTAAAATTGACAGACAGCTAGAGTTCAACAATGGTATTTTTACCTGCAGTTATTAAGGTGAAGAGATGCATAAGTAAGTTAAGGAAGAAATTACACTTAGATTTTTTTAAATTACAATAATTACCTTAAAATACCTCATGGTTTAAGGCCAAACCTTACACAGGAATGTATGAATCCAGAGTGGCCCAGATTCATAACAATATTAATATACTTCAAGGTCCATGTAGGCAGTCGTGCAATTTTTAAACACAACAGTACTAAAGCATAACGTCCCCAGAAAACACCAGCAGTACCACAATGTGTATTCAGCTTCTTTATGTGCTCCTAGCTCAGGGATTCCCAAACTAGGGGTCACGACCTCACGTGGGGTCACTTGATTTCAAATAGAAAGCTCTGACCTTACACTCAAAAATATTTACTAATCTAGAAAATCCAGAAGGTAGCCGGACAGAACTTTTGGTGGTCTTGAAGGCAACACTAGAGGTTTTTAAAATTTTAACCAAGAAACCCGGTTAGTGTTAGTACTCAATAATAATCTAGAACAGTAAATAAGTATGTGATTTGAGAAACTTTTCATATATTTAATTATCGTTACTATGAGTATTACCCACTTACTTTTCTGGCAATATTGCACATACTGGTGTCATAATATATTTGTATCAGTGTCAAATAAACTATATATCCTTACAGCACTTTGTAAGCAGTATGTAAATAAAGCTGAACAAACCCTAGACATATTTGTTTTCATTGTCACAATTACCTGAGAGGAGTTCTCATGTTCCTCGGTGCTGTTCTTCTCTTTCTCTCGGTTGCGTATTTCTGGACTCGCAGCGCTGATCAGCATTTTCAGGTTGGACGTCGGTGTCCACGGTTCCCCTCCCGGAGCCTCCGAGCCCTTTGTAGGTGTGGATAAAGGTCCCATGACCTTCTGAGCTTCCTGAGGTTTTCCTAAAGTTGTTAACTGCGTTTGTGGCTCCACAAACACAACCTTCTTCTGTTAAAGAGGAAGAATAATCAGATCAGTGGGACTGCGAGTACACAGTCAATAAACTAATGCAGACTTTGCTGGTTAGGCATGGACAGGGCGGTTAATTAGCAAGTAAGGGCCGAATGTTAAATGACTGACCTGCGTGTTTAAGTATTAACAGATGGACATAACACACTGACCTTCTCACGCGCTGCGCCTGAGCTGCTTGGGTTAATCTCAAGCTTCTGCTTCAACTGCTGACCATCCAATAAAGTGCTGCTCATCTTCCACCTTCATGTGAGGTTACAAAAAAAAAAAAACAGTTTGCACACACAGGGCGAAAAAAAATGAGCCTAGTTAGAATAGGAACTGTTATACAAGTTGAGTTAGTTATAATGAATGGTCGCAGTGGTCGCTATGCGACGGTAGCTTGAGCAATGAAGTCTCCATTTCTTCTGGAGAAATTACCTTTTCTTTACGGCATTGTACAGTCTGGGAGAAAGCATCGCAGAGCTCTGATCAGGGTGTAATGACACAGGGTTAATGAGCCGGCACACACTGCTCTGAGTAATGACGCGCTGACGCACGAAAAGTTGCGCAAATCGGAGTTATTTTGATTTCAAATCGCCGCGGCCCGGTAACCAGGACGCTTGGCGGTAACTGACATCCGCTCTATCGAAGCTACAGTACTACGTGTAAGTACACGCCCATTCCATGAACACAGCCAATCAGCGCAAAGCAGGAGGTGTCGTCACACTCAAAGCGGCCAATGAGCATGTAGCGGAAAACGGAATTCCACAGCGGCGCGCGCTGGTGCGCACTTTTTTGAAATGTTGGCGCGGAATTTCCTACACAAGAGTCCAAAGTTACAAGCCGGAACTCCTGAGTGTAACTAATTAACATTAAAAAACTGAGCGCACGGAGTTTAAAACCTCCAGAAATGTGCACATGACCCCCGAAATGCTTAAAGTCTGCTTTAAATATTCAAACAGTCGGGCCAGACTGACGCTAATCACACCTCCCTGTGTAGCCGGACTGCTAAAGCTCCAGCCGAAGCCCATAACCAGGTCTGTATTCACACTAAACTCATCCCCGCATCACTAACATCCCTTCCTCCGGCCACTGAACACTCGCTCCAGACCCACAGCTGCAGTGTGGACGACTTCGGGACAGAATGATCCCCTAACATTAGGAGGTTTGATTATTAGCATGTGTGCTAGCCTTATTTGCACAGCTGGAAAACACGGGGAAAGAGACATGATATTAATCTCTCATTTATGTTAGAGATGTATTTTACACCAGATTAAATACTTCAATATTCATTTAAAACGAGCAGAGGCTAGCAGTAATACACAGACCTGAGAGTTACTCCTGCTGTGTGTGTGTGTGTGTGTGTGTGTGTGTGTGGCTCTGCTTTAAACTGTAGAAAGGTGTAAGAAACTGCTTACCCGCCTCGGGAGATAATGCCGTCTGACTTCGTCTGAAAAGTTTCTCACGGCTCCATGGAAAGAGCAAATCCCGCTTCGTTTACAGAGAAAACTCTTTAGCTGTTAGCCAGAAACTCTTAGCAAGCTAGCTAACTAGTAATAAAGCGGTAATTAAAACAAGCAACTGCTGTCAGCTGTGGAAACCCAGTCTGAGGAACACGCAGGCATTAAAATAAAATAAAACTAACTAGCATTAAAGAAAACTTTCCTCAGTCGCATACCGTTCAGTAGCTCAGACTAAAAGGCTGTGCTAATCCAGGACAGAAAGTGTTAATGCAGTCAAACCTCCCGCCAGCAGAGTGAACACAGCGCGCTTTATCCCGCCACACACACACACACACACACACACAGCCTGTAATACACAGAGGAGGAGGAGGGGAGAGAGAGAGAGAGGGGAGGGGAGAGAGAGAGAGAGGGGAGGGGAGAGAGAGAGAGAGAGGAGGGGAGAGAGAGGAGGGGAGGGGAGAGAGAGAGAGAGAGGAGGGGAGAGAGAGGAGGGGAGGAGAGAGAGGGAGAGAGAGAGAGAGAGAGAGGAGGGGAGGAGAGAGAGAGAGAGAGAGAGGAGGGGAGGGGACAGAGAGATGTTAACTATACCATAGTAAAGAACTAAATAGTAATAACAGTTGATGGTAACAGACAGACCTATTGATTGTTATTTATTATAATCAACAAATTCAGAGTACACCTGAAATAAATGTAGCGTAGTTATTTTTTATTTTGTGGAAAAATGTAAACAGAAAAACAGAATTGCATGATCCGCTGTTAATATTCAGGTTTCTAAATCTGTTATTTCTGACTTTGGAACAGTTTGCACATGTGAGCGGGGCTTAGAAGATGACTCACAGGTCACCTGGAGTTTCCTGGACTTGTCCCAAAATGGCGACCCGTGGTCTTTCTCCTTTCTCCTAGTCCGCACTATGGTGGACGTCATCAAGGTGCGACCTGTAGTAGGTGGGCGAGTGGTAGAGGGCTTGATTGTGTAAAAGTGAGGATTTGGGAGAAGAATTCATTACATTTGGACTGTGTTCAGTGGCTCACAGTGATAAGCGAGGAGAGTTACAGCAGTGCAGTGAAATGCTGGTGATGCCCATTCTTAAAAAAAGTAATGCGTGGCCACGAATTAATAAAGTGTGTGAATGAGATTATTATCCAGTCAAGTTTTGTCTGACTGGAGGGCTGTTTTGAGTGATTGCGTTTCTCTAGTGGATTACTCTCGATGCCAGCACCCTCCTTACCTGGGGGACAGAGGAGCTGCTCTGTTTCTGTCAGCCTGCTTTCAGGGACACTTGGAGGCCACTGAGGGGCTTTTAGCTTTCCCCTAGGGGCAGTAGGCCTACAGTGAGGGGAGGTGTTAGGCATCTCCACAATTACTGCTTCAGAGGTTAACTACAGTCACGTCCAACACCAAGAAGCTGCATTGCCCAGGGTATCTAGGTTTATTTTGGCCGATAATCGATACTACCAACAACATATCTAATGTTTCACTTGTGGAACTAAAGAACAGGCTTTGCGAGAGAAACTGAAATTAATATTCAAATTAATATTAGAAAAATTAATATTAGTAATATTGAAGATGGATTTTGTGTGCTAATAGTTTTAAATGTTCCTGGGATTCACATTCAACCAAGCCACATTTAAATGACTGTATGTGCTATTTTGGTCTTTTTCACTATTCTGACACACTGCACTAGTATAATTCAGCAATAAAAATGGACAAAGTTCCCCGTCCATCTACCTCCGCTAAACAAACTAGCATTGTGTCTCAAATCACATACTTTTGTACTATTCTAGACAGTTATTGAGTACTAATAGTATCTGGTTCTCCTATTACAGTTAGTGTCGCCCTCAAACCTACCGAAAGATCAGTTTTGTGTACCAGTCTTCTGGATTTTCTAGATTAGTAAATACTTTTCAGTGTAAGGTCAGAGTTTTTGATTTGAGATGCAGCTCATGACAACAATCACGACAGCGGTGGAAAGTTTTAAGAGAGACAGAGTTCTACAGTGTATTTAACATTTCTGTGCATTAAATCGCTAAACATTTTATAGTTAGACTTGGAAACCTGAAGGACAGATATAGTAAATGTTGCTTTTAAATCTTCCAGATGTACATGAGATATGAAGTGCGTGTGTGACTAAAGCCGCTCGTGTTGCTGCTGTCATGCGCCAAAGTATAAACCAGGCTGCTAACAACACAACACTTCCCACTAGATAAATTGGTGCAAAGAATATTCCATTAATTTTACACATGCATATGTTATTGACATAATAAATGGTTGAAATCTTACAATAGTCCTATATTATGAATCTGGAATAAAAGAAAAAGTAGGTTGCAGAAAATCTTGGGAACCCCTGAACTAAGACAATTGACCTGTGTTACAGTAATATTAAACATGGCAAAGCTATCAGCAAACTACCTTTTAGGACCTCTGATCATGACACCACAAATAAATAAAGATGTGCACCAACACTAAACCCTGGATCACAACTGGAATAGTCTGGTTGAAAAACAACGTGCATTCAGATTGGATAGGCAAAAGAGCAAATCCATTCAAAGGTTTAAAAAAAACAGTCAAAAGCCAATCATAGTAGTCAAATACAAGAACAGCTAAACAGCAAACCATGAGAGGCATGGCAGGGAATTAACCCACAACTGTTCAAAACTCTAAAAGCAGCAACCAAACACTAACAGTAGAATTAGCTAACCAACTTAACAGATTTTATGCCAGATTTTATATGGACCGAGTAAAGATAACTAAGGTAGAGGTGGACAGTGAATGCAACCCAGAGCAAGCCTTCTGATATTAAATGGAGGAAAGATTTGGGCCCTGATAGGCTAGATGGTAACACTGAAGAAGTGCAAGCAACAGCTCAGCCCTGTTTTCAAGGTTATGTTCTCTCACATGTATCATTTACTCTATATACAAATGACAGCCATCACCCAGCGTGCACACTGTTTAAATATGCTGATGATGTTGCTTTGGTCATTCTGCTAACACACAATGATAGTGAAGCTCTTTACAGGGAGGAGATTGAAGGTTTTTATAAGTGGTGCACTGAACACTTTACCGCTCTTCAACACAACAAAACCCTGAAATATTTAATTAAAATCTACAACACTTGTCTAAAAGCCACCAATAGGGGTGGCATAGTAGCAGCAACCCATGACCATAGATTTTGGTAAAAACGACAGTTAAAAATAAAATTAAACCAAGAGGCTATTTGACTTTTGCAAAAAGAAAAGAAATGATAAGCAGTTTTAATTCAATTCAATTCAATTCAGTTTTATTTGTATAGCGCTTTTAACAATGGACATTGTCCCAAAGCAGCTTT
>CM075013.1:24230326-24242331 GCA_037576675.1 Pangasius sanitwongsei | reverse complement strand
CCAACCCCTGAAAAACAACCCCACACCATAATCCCCCCTCCACCAAACTTTACACTTGGCACAATGCAGTCAGGCAATCAGGCAATTCAATGATTTGGAGGGGTGTCCCAGTACTTTGGCAAATATAGTATATATTTTAATATCAGTATTAAATGTTCCAGTGTGACTAGGGATAACAAATTTATTAGTTTTAGGAAATTCATTGGTATTTGGCATCATGGACTGCTCTCACTTTAAAGGTGACTGCATACTATAGTCTTAAGCATCAGCATATGTAATACAGTCTATAGTCACACTAGCACTACTTTTCTATTAATTTTCTGTCTCCAAAGCCAAAGTCAGTCAATCTGCCTCCTTCTCACCATAGCTAGACTAAATGTTAGACTAAAAGTTTTGTTAGCTTGCACTGTCTGGGACTCAATGCTAGCATTGTTATGGTTAAAGTGCCGCATGAACCCTTTTTTCATATCAGCATGAAAGAAGATCCAGCCACTTTTTCTGTTGAAAAACAAGTGTGAAAACAGCCTAGCATTGAGAGGGCTATGAGCTGAGTAGTCTTTATGGACTACTTTTGTACTGCTGCCAAAGGAAACATTATATTTTTAATACCGCCTTGTTAAAGTGTATTGCATGGCATTAATTTTAAATATTAAAATGCATTTTGCTATAGTAGCCTTGATGTTAGACCTTAAAAATCAGTGTACAGGGTTTGAGAGGTGTATATTTAACTTTTTAAAGCAGGTATGGCAGCCCCCTCAAACTGAACAAATAAACAAAAACAAAAAAAAAAGAGAAAAAAATCATAAATGCAACCAACAGATCAGGGGTAGTGCTGGGTTATTTGAAAAAAAAAATTGATAAAAGCCAAAGAAAGTTTTGCTTATTTGAGTCTTCTTTCTAACATTTGTAGTGCTGCTTCCACAACTGCAAATAAATGTGCAGACTGTGGTTACCCAGTCTGGGTCCTGTGCTCAATTTGTGCATCCCCTGGCTGTCATGCCTGGCACAAATTGGGTAACCACACAGACAGTGGACGCGTAAATCAAACTGCTGCTATATACATTGATGCAAACAATCATGTGATATATAGACCAACCACAGAGAGAGGGACATGTCAGAATAGAAGACATGGTTGTTAGGAGTTCTTTTTGGAAGCTCACACAGCCTGGCTTACAACTTGAAACCACTTTCTTTATTAAAGACATTAAAACATGCATGGTTGAGTATATGGCCAACTTAAATCACAATTGTGTATAAGTGTGCATTTATGTGTGTTAGAAGGAAAGGTGAAATATATCCTTAAAGCATGACCTTTTTTGCCTGGTGATAGTGTTCAAGAAGGATTTGGAGAAAGATGTGGCTGGAGATACCTCTGGTGATTTTTGTAGGTTGCTGCTGTCTCTGGTTGAGGTAAAGTAAAAGAAAAGTAAATTCATATTTACATTTATCTATTTGGCAGACACTTTTATTCAAAGTGACTTACAAAGGAACAGTAATAATTGAAAGCTGGGGACCTTGCTCATGGGCCCAAAAGTCCAGTGCAACACAGCTATGCAAAATATACACTGATCAGAAACTTCAAGTGCTATGTCTCTGATTAATTATTTGTATATGTGTGTGTGAACACCACATTTTATAGGCTAAAAGAGACGACCCCAGCAACATAGTGGACTATGAAAGGATTGACAATGATGCCAGAGTGAGTATTCTTCAGGATGAAGCATTTCAGCAGTAAGATGCTTCAGGAGAACAAATGTTCTCAGAGAAGCAGCGCAACAGATAGGGTGTAATGACATTTTTAAATTATTGTAGGCCCTCTATGAGGCAGGGGTAAAGAGGAAGGGAACGGATGTGGCCACTTGGATAGCAATTTTCTCTGAAAGGAGTGTGCCACACCTCCAGAAAGGTAAAAAATACAAATTGGAGCACTATTCCTAACACTATTGGAGCAACCTGACCATGATAAAAATAATGTAAATCTCTTTCTTTCTCTTAGTGTTTGAGAGGTATAACAGCTACAGCCCTTATGACATAAAGGAGAGCATTCGAAAGGAGGTGAAAGGAGATCTGGAAAAATCCTTCCTTACATTGGGTAACTAATGATATTTGTCTTTCCTGAACATTCGCTCACACATGCATACACAGAAGCCATACCATCACAATAATTTAAATTAGTAGAAATATGAAGCACACACCTAATGTGTAAATGGAGTATCTGCTATCTGCTATTATTCAACCCACTCACAAGCTGTTTGGTGAGAGATGTATACTTTTGTGGGAAACCCTGCTGAAAGAGTTGTCACAGGGCCAGGGGAAAGATGCACAATATACACTGATCAGCCACTAAGAATATGACCCTCCCACCCCCTCTCTCTCTAGTGGAGTGCTTTGAAAACAAACAGCTTTACTTCGCCAGCAAACTCAATGAAGCTATGAAGGTAAGTGTCTTTAATTAGGGTGGGGTAGTTGTGACATTTTAAATGCTCTGTGTTGCATGTGCACTTGTGATTAAATCTATTCAAATCTACGTATACTGTATGTATCTAGAGTAAAAGCGTCAAGGAGAAGGTTGTGACTCGGATCATGGTTTCACGTTGTGAAGTGGACCTCATGAAAATCCGAATGGAGTTCAAGACACACTTTGGAAAATCACTCCACCAGACGATCTCAGTTAGTATACTCACTATATCTCTCTCACACAGACAAACACAAACATTAACTCCTTTTTCACTTTTCTTCTTTTCTTAGGAGCACACAAAGGGTGACTACCAGAGAGCTCTGCTAAATCTGTGTGGAGGAGATGATTAGCAAGAAGTGGGGGGAAATGTAGTGATGCTCTGCTTACAGTTATTAAAAAAGAACAGTGAGAACAGTGAACATATATAGAGCATTCACAGCTTTCATCAGCTCTGGTAGCATTATATTATATTAAATTGTAAGTATTAGCCTTATTTGCATAATGAAACAAATATTTTATGATGTTATTTCTCAGACATGCATTTCTGTCATTAAAACTGTATGAGCAAAGACAGCTCCAAGATTACTATTATTCATATTAAAGTGTGGTGGTTAAACTGTGCTGATCTTAATAATTGCTCCACAAGGTGCTGCTAAACAATTACTTTCAGGAAGCAGTATAAAGTCCACATCGCATTCAAAGCAGACTGTAATTTCACAGAGTGCTCATGTATTTTATTTGTGATATTTCAATATACAGTATATGCTGAACATTAATCAATGATGGTCTAAACTGACAGTTTAAATTTCTGAAATCTGAAGAAACTGAAAGCTGAATATTTAAAACCAAATAATTTCATCATTTGATGATTCAGTTAAGTCTCATCTAATGGCCACTTTAATAGGAACAACTGAACACTGTTCGGTTATCCAATCTGAATGTAGATTCAGGTCAAGAGCTTTAGGTAATGTTCACATCAGAAGACCACATTGGGATAAACTCCTGTCAGCCAAGAAAAGAATGTGAGGATTCTTCTGATTCAGCTAGTCTTGCAATGCTGTTGGTCTTCATTCGCTTTATCTCTGTGTAG
Source organism: Pangasius sanitwongsei (assembly GCA_037576675.1). Taxonomy (NCBI): domain Eukaryota; kingdom Metazoa; phylum Chordata; class Actinopteri; order Siluriformes; family Pangasiidae; genus Pangasius; species Pangasius sanitwongsei. The sequence continues at coordinate 24,238,783 of CM075013.1, read as the reverse complement.
CTTCTGTAAGTAAAAGCAAGATGAAACAGAATGTAGATGCACTGAAAAATGGACAAAAGGCAGCCAGGTGGAGCAGAGAGGGAAAGGGCATGAAAAATAAAAGCCCTCCAAGAGGATGCTGCAAAATGCAGCCCAAATCACAGACATTTTAAAAGTAGCTTCAAGTGCAGGTCTTTATATTTTCAAATAAATAGATTACGATCCACAAATAAATGTAGTGAGATACACAAAAATTAAACAAATTCACAAATAAATAGAATGAGATCCACACATAAATGTTAGGAGTTTCACAAAAATTTATTAAATTCACAAATAAATAAAATGTCTGACAGACACACACACACACGCACACACAATCACAGGAGAGCTTTTTCAGTGAATGAAGTGACACCTTAACACTTAAATACAAAATAAAATGTTTATTATAACATCGTATTGTGCCAAATAGTTCACATCTGATCTTATATCTTTCACGTTAAATACAACGAATGGATAGAAAACTCAACGTGAAGAAACTGTGGAGTGAGCCTCGTGCAATATGACTCCCTTCCCAACCTGATCGTAAAACAAAACGTGTTTGGTTGGAGCAATGTGGCTGTTATCCGATTGGCTGGAGTAGATGGTGGGTAGAGTCCACCTGTTCATGGATTGTGTGCTAGAAATGTTTCAAAATCCACAGTTGCTCAGGTCGCGATCCACAAATGAAAGCCAGGTAGAGTTGTGTTTGTGACATAAAGACATATTTGAAATTTTTTTTATTTGCAAATCCCATTTTATTTATTTGTGAATTTGATTCATTTTTGTGAAACTCCTAACATTTATTTGTGGATCTCATTCTATTTATTTGGAAATATGAAACAATTCTAATCCCATGCAGGTCAGTCTGATCTGCAGACACGTAACTAACGTGATCTAATAAGTATGAACTGCACTTTTACAGTCTAGCAAGGAAAACTGCAGCTGGCTGCATAATTCACATTATTAGACTGTCATGAGACGGATGCAGCTGCAGTTAGAAAATTTATTAAAACTGGCCACAAAATCCAAAACGTGAGACAAACTCGTAATCAGGTTCAGGTAGAAGGTCAGGCGATCAACAAAGAGCAATACAGAGACAACATCCAAAATACGAAAACCAGGTCAGCAAACACATAAACACAGGCTTGGCAAATCAGGTAATGCAACACTGAACGTTACTCCGTAAGGCGTCATGTGAAAGTCCGTATATTTACAGGGTGCGGGAGTGATTGGACACAGGTGTGCAGGATTAGTATACCTGCGAGCGTGATGGTGGGGTGAGGTGTTGGGGATTGTAGTCCCCAGTGGCCATGTTTGTATGCTGCGGTGTGTCCTGGGAGGTGGAGTTCTCGGTGGATTCAGCATATTTTTGGCTATACAGCATGTTTTTGTTATAATTTGTTCTGAAAGCCAGTGAATATTTTTCTGAATTGTCTACTAAAAAAATGAAGCCTTTTCATAAGCAGTAAGTGCTGTCACGTCCCCATATAGCCTACGGCTATCTAGCAGCTATAACTTAATGTAAACTTAAGATAGTAGCCAATATTGATAGTCATATTAGATATATTAATTAGCTATTTAGCAGCTAGCAGTTTTTTATACACTAAAGCTAAAGTGTATATATATATACACACACACACACATATACACGATTAATTTAGCCAAGACACAATTAATTTAGCCAAGAACATTATATACCACTTAACAAAGCAGGGGAGAAGTTGTCAATGCCAGGCCTACTACTACAGAGGAATACATATAAATTGAGGTACTTAACACTACAAATACCATATAATATTGAGAAACCATACACCACTAATTACTCCCCATTATTGAAAAAAAAACAGGAGAAGACCTTGATAGATGGAGGGAATTGCCATTATCACTGATCAGATGTGTAAATTGTGTCAAAATGAACATACTTCCCAAAATATTTATTTCAGATATTACCAGTTGCTTAATCAAGCTTTTTATGGAGGAGGAAATCCCCAGGATTAGACTCAAGGCTCAAGGTTTTACAAGGCTCTTTAAAAGAGGGTGGCCTCCAAATACCTAACTTCCAATTGAACTATTGGACAGTTCAGGTGATAGTGACATGAGTCTGGCAGGCTGATCTTTGCAAGTTGCCTCGCTGGATCAGCTGAGGAGTATCAGATTAAAGACATGGCATTATCTTCTGCTATTTATATGAATTCGTATACCTCCTTTCAAACCCTCACTAAAAACCTTGTGAAAAAATACATACTTTTAGAATTTAGATGGACATCAGAAATGCAATAGGATGTTTTCAATTTATCTCCATTTCATGACAATCTTCTTCTACCAACACCTTTAAAAATTGGACAAGTAAAACTGTAGTGCACTTACAGTGCCACTGTGAGTCAAAATGGTATGGATTCTTTATATGGCATTTCATTATAATGCTTGAATGTTGAAAGAATGTTGAGAAACATGTGCAATGAACATACACGTTTTACAATAGTTAAAAGATAATTAAATGATTGTTTTTAGGGAGATGTGCTGTCCTGTGTGTAGAGTGTGGTCTGAGTCATCTATATGGGGATGCGTCTCAATATATGAAAGCATATTTCTTTTGTTTGTACTGAAATACAGTAGAAATGTGGTTTTATTGGTATTCTGTATTTATTGGTATGTGGTATTAATTTAGGACACATTAGGCAGTCACATGAAGTTACACTATATGGCCAAAATTATGTGGATACCTGATCATTCCAAAACCATAGACATTAATATTGAGTTGTTTCCCCTTTGCTGCTGTAACAGCCTCCACTCTTTTGAGAAGGCTTTTCATGGTGTTCCATGTCAGTGGGTGTTCAGTGGGGTTTTGTGCAGGCCACTTGAGTCCTTAGCAAACCACATCTTCATGGACCTTGCTTTGTGTACAGGGGCATTGTTGTGCTGGAACAAGTTTAGATTAGGCCACTCAGTTCCAGTGAAAGGAAATCTTAATGTTGCAGCATGCAAAGACATTCTAGAATATTTTCTGTTTCCAACTTTGTAACAACAGTTTGGGGAAGACCCTCATATAGGTTATGGCCAGGTGTCCACATACTTTTGGAACACTATGACAACACTCCATATCCCACCAGCTATGCTTTTTATGCATTATAAGCTGCTCACTCACCTCGACCTACTGAAGCCAAATGTTGCTTTGACAGTATTGAAGGAACACGATACACGGTGGACATACACAGTGTGACAAGTACACGCAAAAGCCGTACCTTTGCAGTATTTGCACTGTATTGGTTTTGGAAGTACTAGAGGGGGAGGAAGTGGAGTGGGGTCTCATCTATCAATTGCCTTTATCTTTTACATGTAAACCATGCAGAAACACATTTATATGCATAGAATGTGATTTATCAAGTTCTTCTTGTGCATATACACTATATGGCCAACAGTATGTGGATACCTGATCTGTGTTTGGGGAAGACACATCATTACATGGGCCTACCCAAACTGTTGCCACAAAGTTGAAAGCACACAATTGTCAAATGATGTATGTTGTAGCTTTAAGATTTCCCTTCACTGGAATTAAAGAGCCTAGTCCAAACCTGTTCCAGCATGACAATGCCCCTGTGCACAAAGCAAGCTCCATTGTTTGCCAAGGTTTGTGTGAAAGAACTTGAGTGGCCTGCACAGGGCCCTGACCTCAACTCCATTGAACACCTTTGGGATGAACTGGAATGCTGACTGTATGCCAAGACTTTTGGGCCTGACATCACTGCCTGACCTCATTAATGCTCTTGTGGCTGAATGGGTAGAAATTCCTACAGCTACATTCCAAAATCTAGTTGGATGCCTTCCCAAAAGAGTGGACGCAGTTATAGCAGCAAAGGGGGACTAACTTTGGAATGGGATGTTCAACAAGCACATAAGGGCATGATGGTCAGGTGTCCACATACTTTCGGCCATATAGTGTATGTGATCTTAGATGACCAGAACAATGGGTCACTTGCCCAAACAGAGTTTTTGCAAGTTCAAGATTCAGGGTGCAGCTATAGTATAGAGTATAGTGTAGTATATAGTATAGAGTCTGTAGATGGGAAAACAAGCATCCCTCACCCTACACAGATAGAGTGCATCCATGTTCCCAATAACAGAGGAGAAATCTCCACTCCAGAGTCAGTCCATCACCTCAGTAATCTGAGAATAATAGCCAATGAGATGTCAGCAATGGATCCCAATGCTGACATCCTACTTCTCCTTGGCAGAGACATATTAAAAGAATAAAGATTAATGGTACTTCCCTACCTTTGGCGTCTACCATTCTCAAAAGCCTGGGCAAATATGTGCATGTTCAACTTGAGTGCACAATATAATGGAGTGTCCTGTCAGAAGTGACACATGTGTTGCTGTCTGGACCTGACCTCAACAACAGCCTCCTGGGAGTTCTCCTTAAATTTTGTACGGAGCTAGTCCCCATCATGGCCGAGATACAGCAGATGATTTACAGCTTCATTGTCCAAGAAGATTACAGAGATGTTCAGTTGGTTCCAATAGCACTGACTACCTCATCAGTGTTCATGTTTTTGGGAACAGCCCCTACACAGGCGGAGAAAAGCCACCAGAGATAGAGAAGAGATATTTTGCAGTGACCGGTGCCATTTTCTAGAAAGAAACTTCTAAATGGATGATGCCTTTTCTGACACCACTGTAGCTGAAGCCATTGATGTGCTGAAAAGAACCCAAAATATCCTTATATCACTGCTCATGAAAAAGCAGCAGGATGAATTCTGAAGTGTGTGTGTGTGTGTGTGTGTGTGTGTAATGGACCAGTAGGCAGATGGAGATGATGAAGGAGCCAGTAGTTCCTGTAAATGGTCACATATTAGGATGGTATTTAAAAGGAAACATCAGGATTGGAAACGTATCCACATTTTCAGTATTGACCCACCAGTTCCTATTAGAATTACCTCACTAATAAGGTTTTTCATGGGAGCTGCACATCTATTTTTATAATGGTTAGATTTGTTTTTATTAATTATTTCCTAATGGCATCCTGTATTATAAAAATATATAAGCTACATCTAATTGTTTTTTAAACCATAATTTTTCAGTGTAGGTTCAAGGTTCAAGGTTCTTTATTTGTCACCTACATTACATACATGTAATGTTAATGTAGTGAAATCTTTTTCCTTAGTGCTTCGTCCAACAGTGCAACTGTGATACATAAACAGAACATAATAGGACAAAATATAATAAAAACTGAATATGCTAAAAGAATATAATGAATAAAATAGAAAAATAAAATAGAATAAAATAGAATAGACTCTATTTGACAAAATATAGATGTTATATGTAAAAATATGTAGAAAGTGTTTAGCAGCTTGAAAAGAGGAATCTTAGCAGCTTTTTGAGGACGTAATGTGCAAAAGATGCAAGAGTTTTTGTTTGTCCGTAGTGCAACCAATTGTGTAGGCATGTCTGTGTGTGAGGTAGTTAATATGTAGTGTAAATACACTGCTTAACAAATTGGCAATTAATTCTAATTCATTACATTCCATTATTATTTATTATTAAACTTTACTATACCACAAGAATGTTCATACAATTAATAACAATTACTTGCGTTGTTTTTCATAGTAGGCTAACTATAGAAAAGCATACCCAAACGTGTAGGCTATTTAATACACTTTTTTTTAGGGGGGTTTAACTGAATTTCTGTATTTCTTTCTACTGGTACCGTTTTATAGGCCAATTAAGTAGCTACTATATATTGGAATTTATACATAGGCATGTCTTATACCCACAAGGTTGGTCAGAATATAAACTAAATTTTTTTCCATGGTTTTCCTCCTTTTCTTTGTTGTAATTAACATGTAAGGCTGAAAACTTAACTACAGTAAGTTAATCTAAATAAAATAACAAAAAATCTGATTAATCCTTTTTTTTTTTTTTTTTTTTTTTAAATATGAATACTTATGTTACATGACGTACCGCTTCGCGTATTTCCGCATCTGCACCTGTTTGTCCATGCGACTTTCCGTACTATACGTTTAGCACTTGAGGAAGTGAATGGCTGGTGTGAAAGGTCAGTTAGCTAAAGCTACATACAAAACATACCCTAACAGTTCTATCGATTGAGCATTCTGTCTTGGTTCCTGTATAAAACACGCAATGGCATATCAGCTCTACCGAAACACGACACTCGGAAACAGTTTACAAGAGAGTCTTGATGAACTTATACAGGTAAAAAAAAATGAACAAGCACTCGCCCTTCTAACACTGCTAGCTTATCTACGTACAGGATGTTGTGACAGACACTTAGAGTCATTGTTTATTAACTTGAACTAGCTAATGGATTTTGTATATGTGTATTATATATGTAGAAATAGCAGTTAAAAAGTAAACATCTGGGAACGTTGATGGGATAATAATTAAAGAAGACAACGATGGCGAAAATTCGCCTTTGCGGTTAGCTCTTTCAGCGCTAGCCTGCTAGTCTCGTTATAGGTCCAAAGCGGCGTTAAAAGCCACATCGTCTAAACCGGTTAGTTGTGAGAGGCAAAACTTAGAGTTTGTGTACAAAATTTGATTAAACGAACGGCATGCATCTGAATTCGTTAATGCAGTCAGGTAAGAGCGGTGTTCCCATACAGCTGTCTCGGCCTTTTTTCGCCTTTCAGCGTGTATTACCAACATCACCGATTTCTTACAGACTGTAATCATTGTTTGGGTTATGTGAAATCTACCTGCTAAATCAAAAGCATGCCCCATAGAATGTGGACCAATAGTTTTAAACACAATGGGGGAAAAAGTGCCTCATCTCATCAGCATGCTTGCAAGGAAGCTTTAGTATTTTATTAGAAATTTAATGTATTAGTAATTTATTAGTTTTAGCTGAGACCGTGTTTCCTGTTTGTATGCTGATGTGAATGCTAATCAGTCGAAACAAAAGGTTTTTCCCACCACATGGCCTTAGTGTCTCTACCCACCCTTATCATGTCGAGTGGCTTGTCTGTCACTATCTGTTTTAAGGTAAATCACTGCATCTATGGTTCTTTAAAATGTTGTGATGGAAAGTTAATGGTTAATGTAATAGTAGTGTATATTTATCATGTGAAGAACTAGTGTAATCTATTGTTTTATTGTGTTTTTATTAGTGGGAAATGGCCAAGTGTACAGAATACCGTGCCTTTATGTTATAAGAGAGACACGAACAAATGGTACTGCACCTTATGGTCCCAGGTGTAGTACACCATTTAGAGCTTTCGTCATGCCCCCAGTGTGGTCATTTATTTTATTTTGTTATTCAGACTCAACAGATTACCCCACAGTTAGCCCTGCAAGTACTGCTACAGTTTGACAAAGCCATCAACACTGCACTGGCTAATCGAGTTCGCAATAGAGTCAACTTTAAAGTGAGTTATTTATTATTATTTTGATAACATATTCAACATTATTTTCAAAGTTGTTCTGCCAGGCATTGCTAATCTGGATGACAAAGATTTGAAGATTTTATATTCTTTTGTACAAACTGCAGTGACTTCTTTCTGTTCAATTTGCAGGGATCACTGAACACCTACAGATTTTGTGACAATGTGTGGACATTTGTTTTGAATGACGTGGAGTTCCGTGAGGTCACTGACCTGGTGAAGGTGGATAAGGTGAAGATAGTAGCCTGTGATGGAAAAAGTAAGACCATCATTTATACATGTTAATTCATCATTCAGTCCCTGGTTTTGTTAGTTATTAAGAATTAATCAACATCATACAAATAGGTGGAAAAATGGGGTCACAGCTGCATGTAGCTACACATTGTCATCTGACACATTCACATTGCGTTGCGGCTGAGATTCTATAACCTCGCAAATAATTATGTAAATACAGAAATGTTTATGCAAGCTATTGGACCTAGATCTGTGATTCATTATTAATATTATTTTACTGACTGTGTGGGATTATTGTTTATGGCACTTGCTGAGAACAAGACTAACACCACTTGACATGATTTGTTCTTGTAACTTTTTCAGTCAAAATAAAATAAGTGCCTGCCATAAATTGCTGATTGCGATTTAATGGGAGAAACCTGGTAGAATTATAGGGAATGTGGCTAAAAGAATTTCCACGTATGGGGCCGCTTTGTGTTTTTGTCTTTGCACAGTTTTTGTAGCGTGTCTATTTTGAGATATGGTATATTGTGCTAATTTGCTTTAGCAGTGCAATTATAAGTGTGGTTTTGTTTTAATTGACTTTGTTGCAGACACTGGCTCTAATACAGCAGAGTGAGGAGTTGGGAGTGCAGATATCGTCAGAGAGAATAGAAGAAGAGTGCCATACTGACAGAGGAAGAAGAGTAAGAAAGCTGGACTCAGAGAGAGGACTGTATACATACTATTTATTGCAAATGACAGCTCTCCATCTTTGATATAACAACCAGTTCCACACAAGGCCTGGACATTTTTATATATATATATA